>BQNB010020649.1:0-65223 GCA_026074375.1 Tanacetum coccineum | reverse complement strand
ATTCTTCAAAAACGTTGGGCATTGTAACAACTTATAACTTGGTTTCAAGACAGTTCTTGTTTGATGAGTTACGAGACCGAGTTGTAAATGACGTTGTTACGCAACTTAAGGTTTTTTACGAGTCTCCTCGATGACGGGCGAGGTTCGGGTAGTTGGATGTTTCTTTTCGTTTGGAGCGGTTATGCTGCTATGCGTACCCTTTTGTGGGCAGGCAAAGTGGTTAGCAGTAAGATATCTTGTGAAAGTTAGTTGAAATTAAAAGTGTAACTTTGAGTTAACATGGGTATGGGAGGACTACTTGAAAGATAAGTATCCTCGATTAATTGTTTGGTAATGTGTAGGTCCAGTCCTAGACAGATCTTTGAGCCCTTTAGGGTTTGTAGAATACTTATGTAATCACAAGCAAACTACAGGAGAGACTCTAACAATAAACTAAAGTTTATGCGGAATATAAACAATAGAGTTAAAGAAGAATAACTAAATAACAATGATCCTCTATGGATCTATATTACCATTAAAAAGTGTTTTCAAGATGTTTACAACCCTTGGCCGAATGTTTCTTATATACTAGAGAAACCCTAATTTGCGTAGAGAATACGCATAGAGAAGATATGCATTATCTCTTCCTAATATATCTCATCATAATCAATTATTCTTAACTAACTACTAAATATACGGGTTGACTATTACTACTGACAGTATGAACTATGCTACCAGCATGAACTATGCTATCAGCAGGAACCCAATTGTACTAACAGCAGGAACGATATAATAACTCTACCAGCAGGAACTACATACCTGCCAGCAGGAACTATAAGTATTCTACCAGAAGGAATACTAACTATTACAAAATTAATAATTCCTAACAATCCTCCCCTAAACTTGAATTTGACATAGTTAACTTCAAGTTTCCAGATAGATCTTTGCCTTGAGGATTGAGACTTGACTAGGAACAGCAGCAAAACACTTGACCAGCATCAAGAAATAGCAGAAACACATATGAGCATGATGCTGACTATGAAGACTTGAGACATAGACACCAGCAGACTCTGAAGCTCCACATTCCTTGAACCAGTAGCAACAATAAAATCTTCAAAATTCCACAAACAAGCAACATCAAAGAACCATCACAGCAACAGGATATCCATCAAGTCAGGGTTACATACTATTCTCATCACATCCCATGGTGTGTTAACTCCTGGGAGAGGTGAATCAAAGAAAAGAAATGGATTTGATGAAGCCTTTACCAAGTAGCCATTAACTCTTGGGCTAGCTAACTCTTTGGTGGAATCATGACATCACCCTGGTGAATTAAAAACCAGTCCAATTCTTAGAACATGAATCAGTGGTGAATTGGAATACCCTAATGATTTTTGGCAAATCATCACAGCCATTAACGGATTTGATATAGTCTTTACCAAGAGCCGTACCCTCTTGGACTAGCCACTCTTTGTTGTAACAACCTGGTGAGTGAAAACCATATAGTTTTTAGCAAACTATTACAGCTATCAACGGATTTGAGCAAGTCTTTACCATGAGCCGTTTGCTATGGACTAGCCACTTTTCATTCCAAGAATATGGCAAGTGAAAACCATCCAGTTTTGGGTAACCTGGCAACCATCAACGGATTTGATAGGTCTTTACCAAGCAGCCGTTTGCTCTTGGACTAGCCAGTTCTTATGCTTGTTAGGCATGGTGAACTGAAAACCATTTGTTGTGTGGTGATTAGCCAACACCCAAACCCTAAACACTTTGTACACTAACAACAGAAGAAATTATAATTTTTTTTAACTAAATTGTTACAAAGAAATATACAACAAAATATGGAAATGTACCATCAAGCAGCAGGAACCTGAGCAGCAGCTAATTGATTCTTGATTAACCCAATCAATTGTTCTGCGGTAGTAAGATCATTGCCAACAACATCTCTAGCAAGCTCCAATTTATGTTTTAACATCCTTTCCATAAGCTTGACAGATAAGGGATAAGGTACAGAGCTACCAGTAGGAACATCGAACCAACAGCAGGAACCATGTACTACCAGCAGGAGTAATTGTTCTGTCAGCAGAAACAATAAACTTACCAGCAGAATCAATGTCCAACCAGCATCAATTGGAACTACTAGTATTAATGAGTAAAAAATAGCAAAAACCCACATTTCAAGACTTCAAACTGCACAAATACAAGTTATGACCTGCAAAATTGTTAGAATACAAACTATACAACAATAAGCCTCCCCTTAGGCTTATGCTTCCCCTCAATCACTGTAATCAGGGATTGAGCATCCCAATATGGACTACTAAATCTTTATTTTTAAGAGGATTTTCCTACAATAAACAATACAACAATATTAGATACATTGGGAGACCCAAGCCATTTCTGACTTGAGCCTGCCTAGTGGATCAATAAGAGTTAAACCATGTAGATTGTTAAGATCCACCATTGTTCTTGGATCCCCTTTGCAAATATGGTCTACTGTCTCTCCAAGAACAACCTGCTGAGGACTTAACAACAGTTCCCCATCTTCCCTCACCCATATACATCTGGTCATAATAAACAGGCCTACTATAATTCTGAAAATAAGAGCTTGTAGGTCTGGACATTGGTCTAGCAGCATTGTTTCTCCAACCAGCAGAAACTGAGACAGAGTTTCTTCTGCCAGCAGGAAAAGGTCTATCAGCATGAACAGGTGCTGGTCTATTTTGTCTACCAGTAGGAACTGGTGTACCAGCATAAACAGGTGCTGGTTCAGTTTTCCTACTAGCAGGAATAGGTACTGGCACATTTACACTACCAGCAGGAAATGTAACATTGCCAGACCTTCCATGTGCTGCTTGAGGAATAAATGGGGGAATATTATCAACATTGTTCCACATAGGTCTAGATTCCCTTTGCACACTATAAACACCCATCTTATTTTCATAAAAATCACAATCTTTAATAAGATGAGAAAAACTTCCACAAACAAAACATGACTTAGAACCAGAAACTTTGTTCTAAACACAATGTCTTAAACCATTCTTATTACAACCAAAACTAGAATGTTTATCATCCTTAACAGAAGAAACATAAGGAGTATTATTATTAAATGAAATGTCTTCTTAAGCAGCTGTTTTTAACTTGGATTCAGACTCAGCTACTCTTGGAGAGAAGACACTTGATTCAACAGACTTGGGTGAAGATGACTTGTCACTTGAATCACATGAGGCAAAGTCATTGGTCTTGGGTTCTGAGGACTTGTCACTGGAAGCACAAGAGACAAAGTCATTAGAATCTGTTTCAGATTGATCATTTGAATTTTTGCCATAAGTCATTTGTGATTCATCAAAGTCAGAGTGGATGGAGGTAGGCATGAATGTCCTAGTAATAGGTAGGGGAACAACATTCATTGCTCCCTCTTTTACAAACCTAGCAGGGTTTGAGTTACCATCCACATCTTCAGGGGTTGTATAAAAAATACTTGGCATAGTTGGATAATATATTTCATCTTCCCCTATGTAATCTCCATACCCCAACCCAAGCTTTGTTTTAACAGTCATAGAGCTATCAACTAATTTGGCTAGGTTTTTAGACGATTCTTTCCATTTAGCGAATCTGGCCAAAGTATTGTCTAGCTTTGTCTGCAATTCCTGTTTTTCTAAGTTTACATTAGTATTTATACTTTTATAATATTTTAACAAGTTAGTTGTATTTTCTAAATCTCTTTTCAAAACCTTAACCTTTTCCTCATAAGCTAACTGATTACTTTGGTACCATGCCTTTTGTTGTTCTAGAGTTTTAAGGGTATTTTTATATGCCTGAATCTGAATATAATATTCCTTATATTAAACTTCTAAATCATCAAATTCCTTTTTAAGTTCAACATATTTATCATGACAACCAAAAGGACAAGTTTGTACCTAAGAAGTGACACCTATGAGAGCAAATTCACTAGCAACCTCATCCTCATCATCATGTCCAGCAATCATGCCATATACTTGAGAAGCATTCTCATCAGCACTCTCCTCATGATCTGACCAGTTCACCATTGAATCAACAGATAGCAAGGCTTTGGGATCAGCTGGCTTATCTTGTTCCAATTCCTTAATCTTGAATGCAAAGTACCTTGCATTGGATTCCACCTGCTTGCCAGTACACTCCCTAGCAAAATAACCCAATTAAGAACACTTATAGCATCTGACCTTCTTCTTATCAAACCTAGCAGCATCCCTGTTGTTAAAATTCTTCTTCCTTCCAGCCTTCTTTTCAAATCTGTTAACTCTAACAGATAACATTGCCATTTGCCATTTGATGTCCAATTCCTCAAAATCCAGTTTTCCAATCTGATTAAAATCTTCATAAATTATCTGCTGATCACTTTCAGCAACAAAGGAATGGAGAACATCTTCCATTACATTACCAGAGTTAAAATGTGAAACATTGGAACCTGGTGATGCAGATATGTATGAAGATGATTGTTTCGAAGTTTCAGCATATGACATCTTGTTATTACCACTAGTTGTGCTAACAAAGGCTGAGTGAGATGGAGCTGCATTGTGATTTGATTTATAGCTTAAGCCTCCTTTGATATCAATCACAAGAGACTTAAGCTTGTTATAAAGGTCATCAAAGTTCAGATAGTCTAGACCACCCTTTGCTTTAAGAGTGATAGCTACATGTGACCAAGAGGAAGGCAAGGCTCTAAGGAATTTGATATTACAATCTTCATTGTCTGGTTTTGCTTGAAGCTGATTGAGTTGACTCAATATTTTCTAAAACCTGTCATATCCCTTATGCAGACCTTCATCTTCAGAGACCCTAAACTCTTGAAATTCCTGCTTCAGCATGGACTTCCTCATCTTCTTGGATTCTTCATTACCTCCAAATCTGGCTTTGATAGCCAACCAGATATCCTTTGCATCATCCAAGTTATGGAAGTCAGCCATGTGATCTTCAGGGAGAGACTGAAGCAATAAGGTCTTTGCTTTGGTGTCTCTCTGAACAGCTATCTGTTCTTCATCAAAGACAGGAGGAAGAATGATGATGTTTCCCTTTGGATCTCTTCCAACATTCTTTTTGATGTTCCTATTCAGAACAACATTCCACAAATGGTGATCACTATTCATGATCTAGTACTCCATCTTCATAGCCCACGTCTCATATTCATCCTTCTTTAAGTAAGGAAATTTTGCATTGATGTTTGAGACAGTGGTTGTAACAATTTGTTGGACATTTTGTGTTTGAATTTTTTTAGGATGGTTTTGTGATTCATCTGCTGAGGATGAAGTCATTGTTAAGGCTTTTGAGATGGTTATCTGAAATTGTTTTGAAAAAGGTTCTTCTTTTACAAAGACTCTCACCAGGCTTTGATACCACTTGTTGGTCCAGTCCTAGACAGATCTTTGAGCCTTTTAGGGTTGGTAGAATACTTATGTAATCACAAGCAAATTACAGGAGAGACTCTAACAATAAACTAAAGTTTATGCGGAATATAAACAATAGAGTTAAAGAAGAATAACTAAATAACAATGATCCTTTGTGGATCTGTATTACTATTAAGAAAATTTTCTCAAGATGTATACAACCATTGGCCGAATGCTTCTTATATACTAGAGAAATCCTAATTCGCGTAGAGAATACGCATAGAGAAGATATGCATTATCACTTCCTAATATATCTCATGCATATCCCTTATTCTCAACTAACTACTAAATATACGGGTTGACTATTACTACTGACAGCATGAACTATGCTACCAGCAGGAACCCAATTGTACTAACAGCAGGAACAATATAATAACTCTACCAGCAGGAACTACATACCTGCCAGCAGGAACTATAAATGTTCTACCAGAAGGAATACTAACTATTACAAAATTAATAATTCCTAACAGGTTTTCCTCCTTAAAGCTTTTTATCTAGTATAGCTTTGCATATCTCAGCAGTTAAAGGATATTTTCTTTCAGTCAACATATAAATATCTAATGACTCTAAGTTTAAGCAATGTACTCTACAGGTATTATAATATCTCCAACTTATAATTCTTTGTTGACATAATGAACTCCAAATAGGATATGTACTAAGGGGTGGCTCAAACATATTCTTTAAATAGTCCCAAAGTACCCTCTCTAGCTCATCCTCTGGTCTATTCATACCATATATATTCATGACAATTCTATATAATTTAGTAAGATCATCCCTGGTTATGTCCTTTAACATAGCTTTAAAATTTATGTACACTATATCAGTTCCATCTTCCCTAACAATTTGGTACACACCTTCCTTTCCTTGCTTGATGATCTTATAAGTAGCTATACTTGGGGGTTTTATAGTCACAGGAACAGGATTAATAGGAATATTAGTACCTGAAATAGGATCATCATCTTTACTAGCTTCAGATTCATCCTCATCAGTCTTGTCAGAATGTAATCCTTTCCTAGCTATCTGTTTCCTCCTCTTTCCAGTCTTCTTGGTAGACTCATCATCTTTTGCTTCATCACTCTTTAGTCTTTTTGAAGTCTTTGTTTGAAGTTCTTCACCAAATCTTTTCAGACTATCTTTTGTAGCTTCAAAGTTTATAGGTGCAAAAGATTCAACCTGCTTCACCAGCTTATCAAATTCTTCTTTTACTTCTTCAAAACTTAAATTCTTCAGCTGAGACAGCTTCCATGTCCCCTGATTCTTCAAGTAATTCATCATATATGTTCTCAGCTGTGATTGGGTCATGGGCTTATTTCTTTTAGCTCTTGCTCTTTCCTCTGCAAAGTGTTTCTTCCTTTGATTTACTAGTTCAACCATCTTCTTTGCAAAGTCTTCTCCTTGTAAGCCACTTCCTAGCACACTCTTTGACAACTCTGCATTAGCTTCAATCTTTGCTCTAATAAGATCCCAATCTTCATCCAAATTCTCCTTTAAGTAAATATCTTGCACATCTTGACTCTTGCCTAAGAAATCTTCAAAAAAAAAAATGCTTATTAGATTATATGTTTTTATTGATCTCCTTTAGTGTATTTCCACAGTTTCATTACACAAGGAGAAAATTATGCTTCTATGAATTCTACCTTTGAGAACTTTATGGAAAAACTTGCTATTTTTATCACCTTTACTAAGCCATTGAATCTTTGCTTGTTGAAATAAGAACTTTTCCTCATGATCTCTGCTCTCAAGGAACATTCCTTCCAATAGCTTAGCTTAATATCTATAGATGAATATTATGAGGATCTGCATCAAATTGAGTATGTACTTTTTGGAGCCTGCTTCTTAAGTCCTTTACTCTTTTAAATAAGTTACCTTTATTCCATCCCAGTTTATTAAGAGGGGATTTTAGTTTCTTTAATTTCTTCACAACTTTATATATATGAAACTCTTTAATTTCTTTGTCCCATTGATCTTTTACAATTGGTAAAAACACTTTTTGATCAGTCATGAAGTTTGAAAATTTAAAAGCTTTAATTTTCCTTTTCATTTTTGATGGAATACATAAAATAACTAGAGCATGATCAGAAATGATATAGGGTAAAAACATAGCACGAGCTTGTAGATATTGTTTGATGAACTCCTCATTTGACATCACTCTATCCAATTTTTTGAGAACTCCAGTTAGTATTCCAGCCTTGGCTTTATGAAGGTTTTTTGTCCATGTAAAATGTAGCCCTGATCTGCAAACATCTTCAACTTCAATCTTGTTTATGCAGTCATTAAAATCCACCATATACAGAAGTTATTGATGAAACTTCCACTTGAGTGACACTAGTATTCATAGTAAAACATTCATGTCTCATGCTATCCACCATCGTGTATCTAACTATGCCAAGAGGGATCCTTTTATAGACTAAGGATAAACCCTAACAGGCTTACAAAACGCATACATATCTTTTCCTAAAATATCTCATACATATCTCTTAAACGGTACTAACTATTTTCTACTATCGGTACTAACTAACTGATCAGTACTTAACACTTTGTACTGTCAGTACTAACTATAACTATCAGTACTAACTATTTGTACTATCGGTACTAAGTTAGGAAAACGTAAATCCCAACAACATCTTATCACATGTCTTCTGCAACTTTTAATCTTAAACCTTCTCTCTAATACTACACATACTTTCAAATTCTCACTTCTTACTAAATTCAATCCTTCTTTTTGCTTTTCATAGGTATTTAAACCTCTGATGTTCCAAACACTAGTTTTAACCTCCATTTAAATTTTTTGCTGAGAATATCCCCTCCATACCCCTTATCCAAACACTAGATCCTTGATTACTTACATTGGTATCCTCCATGACATCTTCCACACCTGCATCATCACTATACTCTTGCATCTCTTTTCTTTTATCCTCTTCCCATTTCTTTTTAAAATATTTAATCATATCTTTTAACCATGCCTTTGACTCATTCAAATTAGGCTGCATTTTTTTATTTAAAAATTAGTCAACAATCATTTTGTTTTTCAAAACTCTTAGTTCTTGCTCATCATCCTCAGGTAAATTATCTAGAACCAAATATTTGTTAGCAGACTCTCTTAATTCCTCCATCTCTTTTTCTTTCAAAGACCATATCTTCTTTGTTGCACTACTTAACTTTAATCTTTCCTTATTCACATCCATATTACCACTATCATTGTTGGGATTAAAAGCTTATTAATACTGTTTGGAATTACTACTGTTCTTATTGATGTTAATGCTGCTCAGTCAAAGTTAGTGCTGCTGGAGAATTTCAATGAAAATTATTCTAAGTGTTTAAGACTGCTGGTGAAGTTACAACTGTTAGTACACAGTTACTACTGCTAGAGAAAGTTAAGACTGCTAGAGGAAGTTACTACTGCTAGTGGAAGTTAAGACTGCTCAGAGACTTAGAAGAAAAAATGCTAAGTAGTTAGTACTGCTAGTACAAAAGTTACTACTGCTAGTATAAAGTTACTACTGCTGAAGGAGTTAATGCTGCTAGTGAAGAAGTTAGTACTACTGAGTTAGTTAGTACTGCTTATGTGATTTGTATGAGATATTTTGGTCAAAGATATGTATAAGTTATTTTTTTTAAAAATATTTGATATACTTAGTAAAGTATTATAAGCCGTTTAGGACTCTTTGGTGTATAAAAGGAGGTCTTAGGGTATAGAGATGATATACCAGTATATATAACAATCATATACAGAAAAATATACAAAGTCGTATAGTACATAGCTTCAAGGTCTTTGTAACCCTAATACTTTGAGAGTATTCATATTATTTGCTTAATAATATTGGAGCTTTTATGTTTTGTTGAATTCATTGTGTTTTACTGTTCCATTGAAAATTCTTCTTATTAAAGATTAGATTTCACATAATCTTTAATACATTCACACAAAGTTTCTACTATAGCTGTGTTAGATTTATCTAATATAACTAAACCTTAAACAAGCTTAAGGAATTCGATCTATAGAAGTGTTAAAGTAGGACCAACAAGTGGTATCAGAGCTTGTTGTTTTGAGAAACTTTGCTAAAAGATATGGATCAAGATATTGCACACATGGTGGCTGCATCTAAAGTTCCTATGCTCAAACCGGGTGAGTTTGAGTTATGGAGGATGAGGATTGAATAATACATCCAGATGATAGACTATGCACTTCGACTATGCACTGCGGGAAAGCTCATAGAGAATGGTTTGAAACCTTGCCAGAAACACACAAGTAGGTGGAAGGTGTTACACAGTGATACCACTTACATTGCTGTAAGATAAGGCTAGAGCAAGATTTGAAGTGGAAAGGCTAGAAGTACTTTAATGTGGGCTTACCCACATGAAACATTAGTTCTTACTCTATAAAGGATGCTAAGCTATTGCTGGAAGCTATTGAAAAGAGATTTGGTGGGAATGAAGCTACTAAAAAGACTTAAAGGAATCACTTAAAGCAACAATATGAAAACTTCACTGCTCTAAGCTCAGCGATGCTTAATCAAACTTTTGATAGGCTTCAAAATCTTATGAGTCAGTTGGAGCTTTTGGGTAAAAAGCTTTCACAAGAAGATGTTAATCAAAAGTTATTAAGAAGTTTGTCACCTGAGTGGAACACACATGCTGTTGTGTGGAGGAATAAAGCTAATTTAGATACAATGAGCATGGATGATCTCTACAACAACCTCAGGTGTCATGAAACCAGAAGTTAAGGGATCTTTAGCTCAAGTTCTAAGCACACAGTCATGGTTTTTTATGTCTCTTCTAATAACAACACTAGCAGCTCTAATGACAGAGTTAATGTTGCTCATGGGAGTTTCTAATGCTAGCACTCAGTTAATGCTGCTAACTTTACAATATTGAATAACTTGATGTGAGCTGTTCTTTCTTCATTTCCTTTGAAGTTAACCAAATAGTCCTCAAATTGCACATGAGGACTTGCAACAAATCCATCCTGATGACATTAAAGAGATAGATTTGAGATGGAAAATGGCCATGTTGACCATGAGGGCTAGAAGGTTTTTGAAAAATACAGGAAGGAAGCTTACTGTTAATGGCAATGAGACTATTGGTTTTGATAAGTCCAAAGTGGAGTGCTACAACTGCCACAAGAGGGGATATTTTGCTAAGGAGTGTAGAGCTCTAAGAAATAAAGACAACAAGAAGGAAAGCTCAAGAAGGAGTGTGCTTGTGGAAACATCTACTTCCACAGCTTTGGTGTCATGTGATGGTCTTGGTAGATATGACTAGAGTGATCAAGCAGAGGAAGGGCCTAATTACGCACTCATGGCTTACTCATCTTCAAGTTCTGACTTATAGGTATCCAATGATTCAAATTGTTCAAAATTTTGTATGGAAACTGTTAAATTACTTAAATCTCAAAATGATCAACTATTAAGAGATTTAGAGAAATCTAGTTTAATGGTTTTAGGTTATAAAACAGGTCTAGAATCAGTGGAAGAAAAACTTGAATTTTATAAAAAGAATGAGTCTGTTTATGTAGAAAAAATTAGTGGTTTAAAATAGGATATTCAAGTAGGAGAAATAACTATTAGTGAGATTAAGAAGAAACTTGAAAAACTTCAAAAAGAAAAAGATAGCATTCAATTTAATGTAGATAAATTTCAAAATGCATCTGAAAGTTTAAACAAGCTCATAGAGTGTCAGATTTTTGATAATTGCAAGAAAGGTTTAGGCTATGAAAAATATAATGCAGTTCCACCTCCCTACACAGGAAATTTCATGCCTCCAACACATGATTTGTCTTTTACTGGTTTAGATGAGTTTGTTAATAAGCATGTAGTTGAAAATAGAAAGTCTGATGAAGAAGTGTCTGAGATAGTTAAGAAGAATGATGATGCCCCAATTATTGAAGAATAGGTGTCAGATAGTGTGGAAGAAAATGTGTCTCGGCCTAAAACTGAGAATAAAATAGTTAAGCCTAGTATTGCTAAGATAGAGTTTATTAAACCTAAGCAACAAGAGAAAACTGCTAGGAAAATTGTTAAACAAGCTGAGAAACATAGGCAAAATACTCACAGTCCAAGAGGCAATCAAAGAAATTGGAACAATATGATGTCTCAAAGACTAGGAAGCAATTTTGAGATGTTTAATAAGGCATGTTATGTGTGTGGAAGCTTTGATCATTTGCAAGTTGATTGCAATTACCATCAAAAACAGTTTCAAAATCAAAGGATGGTAAAACCTATTTGGAACAATGCTCAAAAGGTGAATCATCAAAACTTTGCTAAAAGACTCACCCCTGTGCTAAAAAGAACATGGTTCCAAGAGTAGTACTAATGAAGTCTGGCTTAGTATCTATTAATACTACTAGATAAAATATTTCAAAAACAGCAGTACTTGTTAATACTGCTAGACAAGTTAATACTGCTCATTCAAAAACAACAGTGAATGCTGCTAGACCAATGTCATATCTTTCTAAAACAGCACATTCAACTGTTAAGAGGCCCATTCATAAGAACACAACATTTAAAAACAGTAATATTAATCAAAGGGTTAATACTGTTAGGGGTAAAAATGTTAATACTGCTAGGCCAAAAGCAGTAGTTAATGTTGTTCAAGGAAATAATGTTAATGTTGTTAAGGCCTCAGCTTGTTGGGTTTGGAAACCAAAGACTAAAGTTTTAGACCATGTTTCTAAACACAACAGTGCATCAACCATCCTAAAAAGGTTTGATTATATTGATGCACAAGGTAGATCCAAGTCAGTGATGGCTTGGGTCCCTATAAGAAACTGATTTTCTTATCTGATATGCAGGGCAATCCAAAAATAGATTTACAAGATAAAGGAGTAATTAATAGTGGATGCTCTAGGCACATGACAGGGAACATGTCCTATCTTACTGACTATGAAGAGATAGATGGAGGATATGTTGCTTTTGGAGGAAACCCTAAAGGAGGGAAAATCACAGAAAAAGGTACCATTAAAACTGGTAATCTAGATTTTGAAAATGTGTATTTTGTGAGAGAGTTAAAGTTTAATCTCTTTAGTGTCTCACAAATGTGTGATAAAAAGAATAGTGTTCTTTTTAATGACACTGAATGTATTGTTTTATCTCTAAAATTTAAGTTAATTGATGAAAGTCAAGTTTTACTTAGAGTTTCTAGAAAGAACAATATGTATAGTGTTGGTTTAAAGAACATAATTCCTACAGGAGGCTTAACTTGCCTTTTTGCAAAAGCCATATATGATGAATCTAAACTTTGGCATAGAAGGTTAGGTCACTAAAATTTTAAAACTATGAACAAATTGGTTAAGGGAAATTATGACTTTTGACGTTTATGCGTTGCCTTGTTTATATTCGGTCTTAGTCTTTGCTTGTTTGTAATGGCTTTGTTCATTCATGCTTTGTGATCTTGATCTTGAGCCTTTATCTTTTGACTTTGAGTTCTTGAGATCTTTATCTTGCATCATCTCTTTGACTTGAATCATCTTGATTTGACTTTCTTGATCAACTTGTGCTCTTGACCGACTATCTCATACTGATGGCATTTCATGTTGTACTTATATGAAACATAAAGGCAAAAACTTTCCAAATTACGTTTCTTGATTTGACTTTGAAGTTCTTTTGAGGAGTTGAGCATCAACAATCTTTGTTGATATGATTGACTATTTGAAAGCTTGAGTAGAGTATGTGGTTAATGATCCGACTTTGTTGGTAAATGGTTGCAAAACAACCGACGATTTGAATTTGCATTTAAAAAGGTTAGTGTAACAACAGATATGGACGAAGGGGTCCTTTGTCACTTGTCAAATACGGTGCAATAACCACGGTTCTCCGTTAATCTCAATATAAATATGCTCTGGTCGATAGAATTCTTATGAATCTTCATTTGAACTGGTTTTGCTGTTGTTTACTAGATTTCTCGTTACTGGAAGCGTTCAAAGCAGACAACACGGTAGATGTGAATCAGATAGTTACTATCTTTCTGATTAAACCGTCAATTCATTTTACTAGAACAAGTTTGATTCACATAGAATCGCACCATCGTTTCTTTCCAGTTGACACAAGTTTGATTCATATAGAATCGCGCAAGTCACCTACCAAGAGCTTGTTTGATGTTGGCTCAAGCAGGATTTCCATCTTCATGGTGAATACTTAAGTATCACTCGGATGTTCTGGCAAGATCTCAAGGATAATGCGTAGGACTCTTTGTTACAACTTGTGAACTTTATGGTGTTCAACAAGTGTATTTTGACATTGTGTCCTAATGAGATTTATAATTTGATCTCTTCTGGGCTCTAGACTCGATTTGTGCACTTTGGTTTTTGTAATCGGAGGCTGGAGCAGACTGCCACCTATTCAATATCAACAATCTCAGAGTGAGATGTCAATAGATAACGTGTGTATCTTCGTGACAAATGAGACAAGTTTCTTTTGAGAGAAACTCGAATGGCTGGGAAGGGTTGTGCATTGCATCACTGGGTCCATGACGGCTTTCTTTAATATCAACAATCATCATTGTGATTTTGATAGATTATGTATTGACCCGGTTTCTGCCTAAGGTGTTTGGAGGGCTGCTTTGTTTTCACCCTTTATCCATACATTTCTTTTTCATTCTTCAACCCCTTCAATGCTTACCAAGACGTCATTACTAACACCTTGTTGTGATTGTTCTAGTGTTAGCTCAATCTTAGTCGGCATTTTTCCCTTATACTCATTCTTCTCCAATCATACCTAAGGACTGCTATTTCTAACTATGGATTGTCCTTGGGTAGATCCCTCCGGTTCTGGTTGGATCATAGGACTTATACCTAACCTTAACCACCTTATGACTTCATCGACGTCGTGAGATTAATTGGTTGTGGGTATAGAGATCGAACCATAAAAATCCTTTTTTCTGACATTTTGAAATTACTACCCCTACACATGTACCGAAGATTCGTATATTGTTTTGCACATGAAGGAAAGAGTTGCACTTGGAGTTTTAAATATCACATTCTTCCCCTTATTTTAAATAATAAAACATTTAGTATTTGAAATACCAATTGATTAAAATTTATGATATGAAAAATTCCATAGGGAGAAAAATTATACCACGATATTGCATGAATTCATTTTCCTGATAGCTCCCCTTCAACAGTATATGTGGGATACCAATATTTATTAAAACTTGACATTGGAATGAAAAATTGATATGACACCACAAAATGTTAAAGACGGAGTGAGATGCCTTAGTGAACAATGTATATTATTATTTGACATTATAATTTCCACATTTTAATTTCACGAAATGTGTTTGGATACATAAAATTGACATTTATGAGATTTACCCAACACATTAAAAGGCTTTGGTTTTAAAAGCTCCCCCTCAAAAATTGATCCACATAAAAATGACATTTTAAGTACCACACTTTTTAAAATTATTTGAGGAAGAGAGTGTTGAACACACAATTTTAACAAATATCACTTTTTATGGAAAGATACCACAAATTACATTGTAGACAATTTGACATTGAAAGTTCTTTTTGAAAATTGTGTTCAGCGGTTTTAAAAACCATGATAGAAGACTTCTTTTCTATTTGTAGAGTAAGTGCACTGGAGCGTACACTTCCCTATTACATTCGGGTCCAAGTTATGCACTGATGTGTACATAAGTCATAAAGAAAATTTAAAAATGACATGTTTTGAAAGCATTTGAAACTCTTGCTCGAACTTCATTTACACGCCCGTGTCGATGTTAATCAACATTTCTAGGTACGTAAATGTTATCGATTTCAAGAGACATGTCGAGAAGATTCTTTTTGGTATTTTTGAAATTTTCTGATTTTATATTTTGTTTTTCTAGATTTTATATTTTTCTATTTTCTTTTTGTTGGTTTTATATTTTTGTATTTTCTTTTTCAAATTTTTTTATAAATCAAAAATAAAGAGAGAAGAAAAAATATTTACAAATTGATGTTTGATAGATCAAGCAGATTCGTTTGCCAGAACCTCCAGTTCATCTAGAGTCAAACATCTCATACCAAGTCGTTGCTCTATATATTAAGAACCTATCTCCGAAGAGCTTAGTAAACAGGTCAGCTAACTGGTATTCAGTTCCGACAAAGAATAATTCAACAATACCCTTTTCAACCTGTTCCTTTATGAAGTGATATCTAACATCGATGTGCTTTGTACGGGAATGCTGGACTGGATTTCACGAGATGGCTATGGCTGCCTTTGAGTCACAATACATATGTATTTTATCAAAGTGAAAGCCATAATCTGTGAGCTGAGTTCTCAACCATAGAACTTGAGCGCAGCACGCAGATAAAGACACATACTCGGCTTCTGCTGAAGACATTAAAGTGCAGTCTTGCTTTTTAGAAGACCAGCTGACTAACTTATCACTACCTATGAATTGTATGCCACTAGATGTGCTCTTATGTGAATCGAGACAGCCCACGTGATCTGAATCTGAAAAAGCAGTTAGTTCGAAACCGGTGTCCTTCGGATACCAAAGACCCATGTTAATGGAATCTTTAAGGTACCGAAAGATTCGCTTAACCGCAGTGAGATATTTCTTAGACGGTTTCGCTTGATAACGAGTACAATAACATGTTGCATGTACAATATCTGGTCTACTTGTTGTTAGGTACATGAGTACTCCGACCATACTATGATATTTCATTTGGTCGACCAGAGTACCACTCAAGTCAGCATCTAGGTGTTTTGTAGCCATTGAGGGTACATGTTTCAAAGAGGTCATACCATGCTTTTTAAGTATCTCTTGAGCATACTTAGCTTGGTTTATAAAGATACCACGAGTGGATTGGTGGATCTGAATTCCTAAAAAGAATTTCAGCTCCCCCATCATAGACATATCAAACTTGCACAAGCAATATGTCTTCCCAATGTTTAGTTATGAACAGAGTTGGATCAACAGAACCTTTTGAGAATCCTTTGGATACCAGTAAGTTGGAGAGTTTATCATACCACGCTCTTGGTGCTTGTTTGAGACCATATAATGCTTTATTGAGACGGTAAACTTGGTTAGGATGATATGGGTTAACAAATCCATCTGGTTGGTTTACGTACGCTTCTTCTGTTAGAGGACCGTAAAGAAATGATGTTTTAATGTCCATATGGTATACTATAAATGATTTGTGTGCAACATACGCAATGAATAATCGGACAGCTTCCAACCGAGCAATTGGTGCAAATGAATCTTCGAAATCAATTCCTTCCTTTTGAGCATATTCATTAGCTACAAGATGAGCTTTGTTACGAATTACAGTATTTTCCTCATCACGTTTGTTTTTCCAGAGCCACTTCAAGTTAATGACATTTTTGCAAAGCGGCCTGTCGACTAATTCCCATACTTCTAATCGATCAAACTAATGAAGTTCTTCCTGCATCGCTTCAATCCATGCAGACTCAGCCATGGCTTCTTTGATGTTCTTTGGTTCGGTTCGACTCACGAGGAGTGCGAACATACACATTTCGCCATCTGTTTCTAGCTGACGTCTTGTTCTAATTGATTAAGAAGGATTTCCAATGACTTGTTCTAACGGGTGATCTTTTATCCAACGTTGTCCAGAAGGATGGTGTTGATAGAATGTATGTATGTTTGACGATCAACATGACGAGACGATGTCTCCCCTCGTTCTTGTACCGGTGTACTAAAGATGTTGATAAATTCATTGTCGTCAACTTGTGCATATTCGATATTGGTTTCTGCTTGAATAATGTTCTCAGGGGCAGTGACAGTTGGTACTTGAGTTGGTGCTTGATTTGTATTTTTGAGGTGTTGTATGAATGTTCAATGGAGGTTCAACTGCAACAACGGTTGTTGTAGAAGAGTGAGTTGTGTTTTGATGTTGACGTTTATCAGGAGCATCAGCAGCATGTACAGCGGAAGACTTTGACACAACTGGAGTAGTTCCATTGAGTAATTCATCGAACATCGGACTAAATAGCAAATCCATCTCATTTGACATTGTTAATGTCTCAGCCGCTTGAGGAACATTTTCTTAACTTTGGGGATCGGGACTTAAACTATCATGTTCAAGTGTCATGGTCGGACATTGTGGAACGGGGTCAGGACTGACGTGATTTGATGCCATCTTTGACATTTAGGATCGAGGCTTGGACTGGTGTGTTCAAACGTCATCTTTGACATTTAGGATCGAGGCTTGAACTGATGTGTTCAAACGTCATCTTTAACATTTAGGATCGAGTCTTGAACTGATGTGTTCAAACGTCATCTGACATTAAGTTTTGAGGCTTGAACTGTTGTGTTCAAACGTCATCTTTGACATTTAGGATCGAGGCTTGAACTGATGTGTTCAAACGTCATCTTTGACATTTAGGATCGAGGCTTGAACTGATGTGTTCAAACGTCATCTCTGACATTTAGAAACGAGGCTTGAACAGATATGTTTAAACGTCATTGCAATTTCATCATTTATGAATCTACCGTGACACTTGTTTTTGAGATATCAACTTTTTTAGCAAACCACATCTGAGATTTTTTCCCCCTGTTGACATTACATAAGGTTACATGCCACTTAATTCAATACTTTGTTCCTTCTAACATTGATGATGTACCTGCACTTAGACATCCAGAGTTTGTTTGCATTCATGAATTATTAGGGATTATCTATATTTGGAACCATGTGACGGTTCACTTGTCACCTTGCTTGTGCAAGAGTCGAAGTAACTTTCCTGTTGGAATCAACCTAAGGACCAACAGATTGAAAATTCTACCCGTGGGTATCACCTAAGATCAGATCTAGGTGATGTTTTCTCATACGCGCGGAAGTTATTTATTAGGAGAAAACCCATGTCTTGTAAAGATCTGCCTACTAGGTTTCTGAGTATGAATCTTTTGATCTACGGGTTTGTTACGGTTTTTGGTCTTATGGGATTGAATCTTAGCACGTGAATTCACTTCCTTCGGGAGTTTTGTTATACAAGCATCATGATTTGCATTAAAGAGACACTTATGACATGTAGAACAAACAAAGTATTTGGAATCTAAGAAAGAACTACAACTCTTAGATTGATCTACTTTGGGCACAGCCATTATTATTACGCAACTACTCTTAGATACAGGAAAACTCCTAGGTGTTTGATTGTTGCTTGTAGGTTTTGGTTTGCTACCATCAGTAATGCTTTGAAATTGAGCAGAAGGCATCACACTAGTTTTTGAGTTCCTATCACTTTCTTGTATCTTTTTCCTAGCTTCATCTAGATAGTGATTATGAACCATGTCATTTAAACTAAATCTTGGCATGTTCTTAAGAATCTATTCTAGATTCGCTAGATGCAATCATATGATCAGGTTTTGCAAAAATGGATTCACATCTCTTAGGCAAATAGTGTTGAGTTATTGGTCTGGACAAATTGTTATTCACATCAACTTGGGAGGCAAACCGTTGTTTTGACATTTGAGGCCTTTCAGATTTAAACGCATTCTGTTGTCTAACAACTGATTGGTTTCTTAGTGATTGTAACACCGGTTTCCCTAATATTGATGTTTTAGCAAACTTAGTATCTACACTATTTCCTTTTAACTTCCTTATGTCATTTTTTAAAGCAGAAATTGCAAAAACCTTTTCCTGAATCCGAGCTTTCAAATCAGCGTTATTAGCAAGCAAAGAAGTTGTCTGTTCTATAGTCTTAGATCTTGTTATTTTAATAGAATCATACAGATTTTTGTAATGCTTTTTCAAAGTCTTATTTTCCTTATTTAAATGCTCATTCTGTGTAAGTAATTTAGCCACACTATGTTCTAATTCGATGTTAATTGTTTCAATTTCATCTATGTCATGTTTAATCTTGGCTTTATTACTTGTTTCATTCAAAATTTGACCATGTTGCCCCGATTTTAAAGCTTGATTTTGATATTTAAGTTCGAGAGCAATACAATGTGCTTCAATTCTTGAAAAATATTTTTGAAATTTGGCAACGGTCTTTTTAAGTAAAATATTTTCATACTCGAGTGATTGTTTTGAGTAGTCAGTTATATGGTTATCATGTGATGAATCAAGCATAGGACTTTTAACTTGACGTTGTTCAGGATACTGGACAACCCTACCTTCATTAATGATTTCAGGTTGCTTAGTATGTTGTTTTCCTATAGCAAAGATATTATATTCAGCAGTCAATTGTACCTCAGCCATTGGCTCTTCGTAATAAATGGGTCTGATATCTGCATCATCAGCATCTGTATCATTCCCTGATATGCTGCTGTCATCTTGCACTTCTGATTCTGTTCTATTGCTTTCTGTGATGACCAAATCAGCATCAACTACTTTACCCGTATCAATGTTACTCTTTTGCGTCTGCATATGTCTTTTATTCACCCTTCTATCATACTGTTTATGATGACGTGTTCATTCAGTAACGGACTTCTTGACATTACCCATATGTTAGAGTAGTGTATCTCTAAAGTGTTTAACCTCGATTCTAGTGTATTCAGCAAAATACTTGTTTGTCATTTGACTGTCATAATCCAAAGTAAACTGTGAATTGATAAACTTCTAAAACTGGTTGTTTACCACCTAAAAGGCTGCCATGGATCCATCTTCTTGTAATTCATCTTTGTCAAGTTGCTTTTGTAGTTGATCTCGTTTGAGGAGGCATTTGTACTTGTGAAAGTATTAGCATCTTGACCAAAGAGTGACATGAATGCACGTTTGAATCCATGTTCGATGCGAGTGCCTTTTAAGTCTTCTTTGAAAGAACTTGAAGGTGTGAATGAGAGTTCGAAAATATGCTTGCATCTTCTTTTGCTTTTGACATCTTGTATTGATTGCATGCACATCTTTTGTTACAGAATTCAAGCTTGCATTCCTTTATATTTGCTGGATGCGTCTCTGAATTAATATATTCCTTTCTAGAACTAGTGTTTTGTATGAGACAACTAAATCAAACTTTCAATTGATCTCAACATTCAATGCTGGATTGGATTTGAATGATTCTTCTTGTGTTTGCATCTCTTCTTTGTGTTTCAACAATTGTGGAGTTCGTTGTTGATGAAGAGTTATCTCAAGCATGTATTTCCCAATGGAATCCATGTTAAAGATCATTGCATCGTATAAGGATTGAGCATCAAATCTTGTATATTTTTGCATATGCGCTTTGAATTCTGAATTGAAAGTATTTTCAAACGTTGTTCTGAGCTTTGTCAAAATAGTCTTGCAATCAGTCAGAGAAATTGTTTCTTTGGTAAGATGTTGTTCTAGTAAATCCAAGTCTTGAGAGAATGTTCTCTTGAAGATAGACATGGTACTAAAGTCTTGTAAAGTTTCTGTTAGAAACTTGAATTGTGACTGAATTGCTCGAAGACTGTTCATGCATCTACTTCTTAAAAGTTATGTCTTCTCTTGAACTTTAGAAGTTGAACACGAAGAAATTGTGTCATTGTGAGGAACACTTGATGTTTGAATTTCAAATTTGTATTTGTATTTGACATTTTGATGTTGTGAATGGATATCGGATCTTAAGTAGGTAAAGTGATTGTTGTTGTGGATTGAAATCAATTAATGTTTACAGGATTTTACAAGTCTTTAATTAAAACCGAGAAAAGAATGGAATCTTTCGCGGGATTTTACAAAATCAAGAAGAAACCGTGAAACAATGATTAATTGTTGTTGAAATCGTTGTTGACATTGAAGAACTTGAACTTTCATTGACGATTTGTTGAGCTAAAACGATGAACGGTGCAGAAATGTTGAGCTTGAAATGATTAACAGTTGATCAAAACTCAATTAAGGACAAACGGTGGTCAAACGATTCACTTTGGAGGACTAACGGTTGATTTTATGAGAATAAGGACTAACGGTGTAAAGATGTTTTAACAAAATGGGTTAACCATCAAACAAAGGATGAATGATGAATTTAACTTGAAATCCATGGACCAAAGGTGTAAATTCGAAATTATGTTTATTAAAAACACATGTTTCCCTCCTATTTTATATCTTGTTCGTTTGAAAATATAAAAAAAACGTTTTTTATTCGTTTTGATTCGGTTTGATTTATAAGCTCATACGGTTATCGTCGGTGAAATCTGAATATACCACAATGATCGAAAAGATGTCACGAGCATGATGGTATAAGTGAAACGGCCCGTATTACACTGTCACGCGAACTTGAAAAATCGAAAATGAGTTAAAATCCACTAGTTCGGTTTGCACTATGCTTTACTAGTTCGGTTGCTTCTAAATGAACTAGTTCGGTTGCTTCTAAATGAACTAGATCGGTTGCTTCTAAATGAACTAGATCGGTTCGACTTGAAAATTTGCTAGATCGGTTCGACTTGAAAATTTGCTAGATCAGTTCTCAAGTGGTTTCACTAGTTCGGTTGTCAAGTATTTTGAATAGTTCAGTTCCTCGTAAACTTTGCTAGTTCGAGTCTTCAAGGAAATGACTAGATCGGTTGTTGAACTCGTCCTTGCGTCTTCTCGCGTAAAAGATAAGCCAACAAGAGGAACCCAACAAAACGTTGTCCTTTCTTTTGACTTCTTCACAAACCGTGGACCACAAACGATATAAGCAAACCAAAAATAAGCACTTAAAATAAGCTCGATATATAAGCTTAAATAAGCCACGTAAAAATAACCACAATAAACCACAAACGAAATATAATCTCTCTGTTAGTGCAAATTGCCAACGTCTATGACCAAGCGTAAATGAGACAAAGACTATAAGAAAAAAAATAAAGAACCTTACTGTTGAAGCCCAATAGCCCAACGAAAGTAAAAAAGAAATTTTTGTTTACTGATTGCTACTAAAAAGAGAATAATAAGGTAAACTCAATAAACATTAAGATTAAGCTACGAAAAGAAAAAAAATAAGCTCAAAACAAATTCCACAAACGAACACTAAACCCACCCGAGGCTCTTGATACCAAATGTTATCCCAATTACTTAACCCATAACACACCAATAAGCCATACCAATAAGCAAAAAGCTAGAAAGAGAGAAAGGAAAAAATGGAAGATTTATTAGAGAGAGAAAGTAGAGAGTGGAAGATTACACACACATACAAGTGTAAGAAATAGTAACCAACACCCTCTCCATGTGTGGAGAGGGTCTTATTTATACCCCTAGCCAACATGTAGGCGTATGGGCTTTTACTAATGGGTCGGGCTTGGCTTAACTTGGGCTTTGAGCCCGAAACATAGACAATATTATATTACAATCCAAGCCCGTTTACCCCGACTAACCTATTACTTAACAAGACTAATTGCGACTAATAAGACCTATAACATTCTTGTTCGACTTATATAAAATTAAGGCTAACACTTGGGTCCCCAAAAGAAATTGATTCAAATGGTCAAAATCCACACTCACAAGAATGTTGCAGATTTGCTTACAAAAGCTTTTGATGTAAGTAGATTTTAATATTTGATTGGTAGTATTGGAATGATGAATCTTTAAAAGTATTTTATCTCTTTATGTTTTTGTAGAGTTTTGTATGAATTAGTACTGTTATTCATGTCATTAAAAGTTTCTGTTGTTGTGTATAATTAGTACTGCTGGTTATACTTAATACTGCTGAGTTACTATTGTTAGTTATACTTAATACTGTTAGGTATAATTAATACTGTGATAATTGTGAAAATTACTATGGCTTGTGTTTTCTTGGTTTTTGGACTAACATTTTCCAATAAAAGCAAAGAAAAGTGTTAAATTGATGATGGAAAAGCTGTTTAGAATGGAATTGGAGTTAATGCTGGTGACTCAAAGTTAATGCTGCTAAGCATAACTTACTACTGGTGGGTGTAAGTTAATGCTGCTAAGCATAAACTTACTACTGTTGGGTGAAAGTTAATGTTGTTGAGGGTATTTTCATAAATACTTCTATTAAGGGTTTCAATCAATCATTTAATCGATTTCAGTCTTTCAAATACTCTCTAACTACAAACCCTAACTCAATTTTATCATCCATTATCAAAACTCAACACAAATGGCAAATCTAAAGTTTGCGGATACTCATAACATGGTCGCATTTTTGTCTAAACCCGCAGAAAGTGATGGGTTTGTGTCGGAACCCGGATACACTTTCACTTCACCATTGTTGAACAAGAAAATATGATAGGAGAAAAGGAAGAATTTTTAGAGAGAGGTTAGAGAGAGAAAGTAGAGAAAAAAAAAAGAGTGGTTGTATTCTAGCAAGTGTGAAAAATACAAATGAGAACCAACACCCTCTCCACACTTGGAGAGTGGTATTTATACTTGCACCATGAGGCTTACATGCATATGGCCTTTCTACGGGCCGGGCTCGGGATTACTTGGGCTTTAGCCCATAACACGTGACTGGTTAGATTACATAAACGAGCTCGTTTACCCTTTCTAGCCTATTACAACATATATTAAATAAAGACCGAAGCTTCCTCGTTGAGTGACCGAGCTTCCTTGTTCGACTCAATATTTTGAGGCTAACAATCTCCCTCGAAGCGAGGTCTTGAACTTGAAAAGGAGTTCTGTTTGACTCGATATCTTTAAGGCTACACTCTCCCCGAAGCTTGGTTTCTGATGGATTCTGAGCTTCCATGTTCACAGTTATAACATGGTTTTGGACTTCTTGAGATTGCTTTGACATTGAGTTCTTGAGTCTTGTTCTTGGTCTTTATTATGTTGTAGGCTTGTTCCTTCATGCTGTGTGATCTTTGATCTTGAGCCTTTGTCATTGTCTTTCGACTTCGTCTTTACATCTGAGATCTTTAAATCTTTATCCTTCAGTCTTGATCGTCTTTGCCACCTTGTGATCTTGTGTCTTGACCAACATGCTCATACTTTGCATCATCTTGAAAGCTTGCTAACAATCTCCCTTAATCTTGATATCTTTAAGGAAGATCTTGTATATCAGAGTTTGCGAAAGTCTTTGTCTTTAATTCTTAAGCTTTCTTGATTCTTGAATGTTGATGCTTTGTATGTCTTTTTTTTTATTATTTTTCCCCCCATATTATATATATATTATATATTAATATATATATTTTTTATAGATGAGCATGAGCATGTGGTAATGAATCTGACTCTGCTGGAATGAGGCATCTCCATCTCCATCTTTATATGAATCCTGAAATAAAACAGTTAGCAATAAAGCGTGTGGACGAATATGGCTTTGTCATTCGCCCGGATTTGGTTGGATTAACCTTTGGTTCCGTGAGGACCAACCTGTGATCAGGTAGATTCAATTTAGAAGAATCTCCTTGACAGGATTTCTAGCTTTAAGCGTAAGATCCTCCAACACTGATGTATTAGATTCACCATGCTAGCTTGTTCTCAATATCGGAACGTCTCAAAGCAGACAGCACGATATGAGTGAATCGGTTAGTTACTTTCTTACCGATTGAGTCGTCAATTCATTTACTGGAACAAGTTTGATTCTCATGGAATCGCACCATCGTTTCTTTCCAGTTGACACAAGTTTGATTCATATAGAATCTTGCTCAAGTCACCTACCAAGAGACTTGTTTGATGTTGGTCAAGGCAGGATTTCCATCTTTCTACTGTGAATACTTAAGAAAAAAAAAAAAAAATATCACTGGGATGTTCTGAGAAAAATCACAAGGATTAATTGCGTAGGATCTTGTTTTAAAAAACAAAAACTTGTGAACTTGATGATGTTCAACAAGTGTTTGTAATGGAATTTGTCCTAATGAGATTTATTTTATTGATCTCTTGGCCTAGACTCGATTAGTGCGTTTTGGTTTTAGTACTCGGAGGCTGGAGCAGATGCACTATTCAATATCAAACAATCTCCGGAGTGAGATGTCAATAAGATAAGTGGGTATCTCTGTGGAAAAATGAGACAAGGTTTCTGTTGAAGAGAAAACTCAAATGGCTGGGAAGGGTTGTGCATTGTATCACTGGGTCCATGCGACTTTCTTTCAATAACCAACAATCATCTTTGTGATTTTGATAGATTATGTATTGACCCGGTTTCTGCCTAAGTTGTGTGGAGGGCTTCTTTCTTTTCACCCTTTATCCATACATTTCTTTTTCATTTTTCAACCCCTTCAATGCTTACCAAGACGTCATTACTAACACCTTGTTGTGATTGTTCCAGTGTTAGCTCAATCTTAGTCGGCATTATTCCCTATAACTCATTCATCTCCAATCTTACCTATGGACTGTATTACTAACTATGGAGTGTTCCTGGGTAGATCCTCGGTTTGGTTGGATTATAGGACTAAGTGTCTCCCTTTCAGTTTTGGTTCAAGATTCTTCAGGATTTGCTTAAGGCAATTGAAAATTAGATTCAAATTCGTAAATGTGTTTGGTGAAAAAATTGATGGAATTGGAATGTTTTAAATATCTTAGAATCCATGTACAAAGGAATTCAACATTTCTTATACAAAGCTATGGAAAATTTAACATTCCACAAGGAATTATAACACAAAAATATTTCGTACTTTATTTTAAAAAAATTAATACTTTATAATGTAATTTTTTTTTTTAAAGTTAATTTTTTGTAAAAAAAAGTAAATTTATACTTGGTAAATTTATAAAAAGTAATTTTTTTATAAAAAGTAAATTTTTACTTGGTAAATTTATAAAAAGCAATTTTTTTTTAAAAAAAAGTAAATTTATAAAAAGTAATTTTTTTTTTAAAGTAATTTTTTTTAAAGTATATTTTTTTTAAAAAGTAAATTTTTACTTGGAAAATTTAAAAAAAGTAAATTTAAAGAAAAATTATGAAAAGTAAATTTTTTTAAACAATTTTTTTAAATAACGTACGAATAAAAAATTAAAAAGAATTAAAATAAGTAAAAAAAAAGTTTTTTAAAAATTATTATTTGTAAGAAATCTGGCATGGAATTTCATTTCTTTCTCCTAACCAAACACATGACATTATTTTGAATTTTGACATTCCAATTCATTAAGATTCCTAATCCTTGATAGATTTTAATTCCTTGAAAAAACATTCTATGAACCAAACGGGCCCTAATACCTAACCTAACCACCTTATGACTGCAGAATCGTCGTGAATTAAGATGTTGTTGGGTATAAGATCGTAACCATAAAACCTTTTCCGAAGAGTATGAATCACTACGAGTCGTTTAGATCGCTTATTATTTTTAAGATCACATTTTAATTACATTTCTCCCCTTATTTTAAATACTAATTCATTTAGTTTTTGAAATACCATGTGATTAAAATTTGACTTAAAAAATTCCGTGGGGAGAAAATTGTTACAGCATGAGTTATGTGGAACTGTTTCTTCTTGCTCCCTCTCAATTTCACACATATGACACCAGTTAAGAGAATAGGATTATGACTTTGTAAATTCCATGAAATTGAGTTTGAGCTCCTCTTGTAACTGTTTAACAAAATGAGAGTTTAAATATTTTAAACATTTTAACATTTTTCATTTGTTTAAACATTTTAAAATGTTTTAGACACACAAAATAGACATGTTAGTATGTGCCTAAACGCATTTAAAAAACTTGGTTTTATAGGCTACCTCAAAAAATTGATTCATTATAAAAAAGTGATTCGACTTTTGAAAGATGGCATGAATGGGGAGTGTCGAACACACAATTTTGAAAGATTTTGAAGAACCTTTTAAGAAATTCTTGAAAAATTTTGTTCAACGTGTTTTGAAAAACCAATGTTACTTGAACTCGAAAGACTTTGAATGTCTTTTGAATTGACTTTTTCTGTCAGCTCAAGTCTGAGAAGTTGTTATCTTCTCGTTGTGAGGATAAATGCACATTATTGCACACTTTCCTTTATTTAAAGACCGGGTTGTTATCTGTCATTTAATAACAAACCATTGACTTGAACTACAAAACTTTGAGTGTTTTGTTGAATAGCTCAAGACCAAAAAGATTTCTCTTTTCGTTGTTAAGGATAAATGCACTGAATCGTACATTTTCCTTTTATTTAAAGAACGGGTTATTATTGACATATAATAATTTAAACCATAAATAAAATTAGAAAATGACATGTTTTGAAGCATTGAGTAGCACCCTATAGTGGTATTTTTCCGTGCGTGGTTCATCTTTTGGGATTATGATAGTTTTGTTTAATTAAGAATGTTTAGGACTTTATAGCTTATGGGTTGTGACCTAATGTATGAAACTCTGAATTTGCTATGGCATCGAATGAAATCTTATCTTAAAAAACGGTCCATTTAAGGTCGTTTCCTATATCTTGATTGTTGTACTTTGACGTAGCACCCATTGTTACCATTCCGCTGCTACCTGATTCTTGGGGGCATTCGACGGCTGAATAGTAACATTGGGGGCTGCGACTCAAGGCACACGATACACGTCACAAAAAAACGACTCAAAAAGAGAGTCTAATAAAATGTCACATTCAATTTAGTAAAAATGTCTGAGTTACACAGGTTCCATTTATAATTGTATTTGAAAAAGCATTTGTCAAATAACCCCCCCCCCCCCCCCCCCCCCCCCCCCCCCCCCCCTTTGTTCAAATGGTACTCACTTTATTAAGTCTTAAAAAATTTTCCGCGCTACACCAATGTTCCCAAGTCCACAAGCAAAATAATAAACCTGAGACAAATACATCGCTAATAACGTCAACAATAATGTTTGTGATTCATAGGTTTAAGTAAAAGCGTATTGAATAATTTAAGAAATATTTCAGAAGAAAAGTAGCGTTACAGCATTTAAAAGTATCAGTTCCAAAATCCAAGTAGTGATTCAGTAAATCAAGAAGTATTTAAAAGTGGACCACAAGACTTAAGTAATGGTGGACTAAGTACGTATTCCGAAGTCCAAAACAAGTAAGGTAGACAAGATAAAACAAATCACAAGTCCTATTATATATTATTGCACTAAGCTTATGACCCCGAAGCCTTAACTGTCTGTTTGCCCCAGATAAGGTAGGGTGTCTGCCAAAACAGCCTACAAATTCCTCTAAATGTTTCGTCAAAAGTTTTAATAAAAAACGAACCAACACTATTCATGTCTGGAAATAGTGTATAAAATCATATTTCTCTTATTTTAACTCTTTTTTTCATACGTTAAATGAAAAATTTTAGCTTACGCGATTTAATTATGTGATAAGAATTAAAAGTAATTGCGCACGAGACGAAAAAAAATAAATAGTGAAATAATGACGAAATAAATGACGTCATAAAATGACCTAAAAATACGAAATGTTACAATTTGAAACTCCTGTTCGAACTTCATTTACACGCCCGTGTTGATATTAATCAACATTTCTAGGTACGTAAATGTTATCGATTCCAAGAGAATGTCTGAGAACAATATTTTTTGTGAAAATTTTCTGATTTTTTGATTTTGTATTTTTCTTTTTGAAAAATGATAAGAAAAGTAGAGAGATGTTTAGAGAGAGAAAGTAGAGAGAAGAAAAAGATGCTTGATTTCACCTAAAGAGTGTGTGTTACAAATAAGAACCAACACCTATTTCCTTGGTGGAAAAGGGTTTATATACCCCTAGTGAGCCGTGGGCTTTCCTAGGTGGGATGGGCTCAGGATTGAGTTGGGCTTAAGCCCGATACACATACAAGATTAGATTAAGTCACGAGCCCGTTTCCCATTTCTAGCATATTACAACGTATATTAAATAAAGACCGAAGCTTCCTCATTGAGTGACCGAGCTTCCTTGTTCGACTCAATATTTTGAGGCTAACAATCTCCCCTAATGTGTGGTCTTCAAATTCCTAAGGTGAGATCTTGAATCTTGCTTTCTTGAACTTCTTAGAATCACGTTTCTTTTCTACGGGCATATATCTCTTTGTTGTCTTATGGGATTATGCATCCTTTTTCTGTGCAAAGGCACGAGAATGTACCTTTGAGAGGTATTTTAAAATGCACTCATCATGATGTGTACTGTAAATGCACTTTTTGCATGTAGGACATGCCAAGTCTTTTGACTTCAAGAAAGTCTTTTGATTCCTAGGTGGTTTTGCTATGTTAACAGTTCTATTCGATACACGACTACTCATAGATGGTGGCCAATTTCTCGGTTGTTGATTAAAGTTCCTAGGTTTCGGTTTGTTACCATTAGCAGTGTTTGGTAATCTAGCAGATTGTTGCACACTAGGTTTGGTATTCAAGGCTTTGTCTTTCTGAAGTTGTGCCTTTTTCTTAGCTTCCTCTAGGTAGTAGTTATGAACCATGTCATTTGAGCCTACAGATTCCCTTGGTGACTGAAATGACACATGCTTTGGGCTATTCCTAGAAGGGCCAGGTGCATTCACATCATAAGGCTTAGCAAAAGACGATTTCCTAACTTGAGGCCAAGAATGTGGAGTGACTGGTTTTGTCAAATCATGCGACACACCAACTTGGGAGGCAAACCGATGTCTTGGCAATTGGGATCGTTCAGATTTATACGCAGTTGGTTGTCTTACCACTGGTTGATTTCTGATTGGTTGCAAAGGCGGTTTCCCCAAGATTGATTGTTTTTCAAAATTAGTATCCACACTCTTACCTTTCATCTTCTCAATGAGTTTCTTTAACTCACTTATAGCAATGTTCTTGTCTTGCAATTGAGCTTTCAAATCTTGTATTTCAAAATATTGTTCACGTTCTTTTAGAAATACATTTGACGCTTTTTCTTTGCAAACTGTGTCATTTTTCATTTGTTCTTGACATTGTTGTAAAGCAAGTTCAAGAGAAATCGAGTGTTTTCCCAATTTAGAAAAACTTCGTGAAAGCTCATTATAAACTTCTTTACTAACAGTTTTAGTTTGTTTAGAAAGCTTTTGTGCAAGACATTCACATTCTTTCACTTTATAAACATATAAGCATTGCAATTCAGTGTGAGCATCTAAATCAGATAACGAATGCAAATACGAACACATAACATCATTAGACACACATTCTTGCAGAAGTATATCATACATGTTTGAAAATTCTGCTTTATCAGATTTAAGTTCGTCAATTTCCTTTTAAGGGATTCAACGTACTTTAAATCATCATGTATTTCTTGCTTAATTTCATGAACAAATGTGAAACTATCATTCTGTGTCTTAATGGCAAGAGGCATCAAACATGTCTTAATTTGGATTTCCATATCATGAGCAGTTAGTGCACGAAAATGATCATGAGAATGCTTTTCCCAAGCTTGATCAACAAGTTCTCTTAAATGATTTATGTTATTCGTCATTACATTATATGCTTGTCTACTTTTACTTATTGATTTTGAAACAGGTAAGAAACCGATGTTTTTGAAAATTTTTGGTTTAGATTTCACAGAAGATTTTCTCCACATTTTCTTTCTTACTTCATTTGCATGTGCCAACTGTTTATGATATTCCTGTGTCGCTGGTTTAAAATTTTCATAAAGACTATTTATCTTTGTGTAATCATAAGGTCTCACTAAGTCTTTATTCAATTTTGATCGACTCTCTTTTTTAAGAGTCAGAGTCTCTTCCCTATCAGGGACGAGTCTGTTTGCAGGATCAGATTGGTCATATAGGATATTATACAAACATGGTTTTTCAGATTGAGACTTTTTGAGGTACATTAGATTTGCAAAGGTTGGTCTACCATTGAATGTTGGGCCTTTGGGAGCTAACATATGAATGGTTTGAATTGATTGATTCTTTTTGTAAACAATTTCATTCAAAAACTTTAATTATTTTTCTATTGAAATTATTTTGTCAATGCCTTTTTCTTCCTTAAGTTTCAAATCCGTTATTACCTTTGTTTTCTCTTGGATAAGACCTTCGTAATGTGACTTTGTTAAAAGACTCTATTTTACTAACTCATCGTGTTTCTCTTTGACAACTGAAATTTCAAAGGCTTTAAGTTTTAAACTTTCTTTTATGTCAATTTCTTTTTGTGCTAATAGTCCTAGAGTTTCATTTAACTTATGTTCAAGTTTGTCATAGTCAACTGTACGGTCATTTAAGGTCTTGTACCTCTCGAGCTCAGTCTGTTTATTTTGAAGTGCAGTTAGACAACTATCTCGAATACTATTAGTCTCCGCCAGAGTTCTACTAGTTTCTGCAAGAATAGATTTACACTCTTTCAATTAATGAGCAAGTGATGTGTTTGCTTTATTTAGTTGCTTTTGAATCTTTTTATCTTCATCAACATCAAGTTTTAAATTTGCAATTAAATTAGCAAACGCAACACGCTCATCATCACATTCTACAGCATTTTGGTCAGTCTGAATTTCATTATCACACATATCTGGTGAATCGGGAATGATATTACTATCAACCTTTTCCATTACACATGTGTTAATAATGCATTTAGGTTGCTCAGAATGTTGTGTGTCAACATCAAACACATTATATTCAGCAGTATATGGTACCTTAACTATTGGTTCCGTGTCATAGGAAGGTCTGATGTCCGTATCATCCCCAGAACTACTTTTGTCATTGCATTCACTCCTTGTCCTGCTGCTTTCATCTCCAGATATGTTGCTTTGATTCTATAGACCTTGATCATTCCCTTTGTCTGATACAATCTGACTGCAGTCTTTTTCTCCTGAAATAGCATCCGATGCTTTAACCTTTTGAACCATGCACTCTTGAATCTGTAACTTTCTTTCATTCAACCTTTTCAACCTATTCTGTATCTCTTGTTCATGACGTGTTCTTTCAACACTACATTGCTTAATGTATTCCATGTGTTGGATTATCAAGTCTTTGAAGGATTGAGATTCCATTTGAGTGTAGTCTTAGAAGTTTTGCCTTGCTTCTCGAGCATCGAAATCATAATTGGAAGACTTGAGCATCTCTGAATGTATGAACTTTTCAAACTGCACTTTGATCACACTTAGAGCAGATTTGGAATCCTTCTCGTGAAGTATTTCATTGTTGAGTTGTTTTTCTAAGTTATTCATGTTTTGAGATAACTCATACTTGAAAGTTCTGACGTCAGTATGATAGAGGTGTGAAAATGCACGTTGGAACGATGGACAGTTAGTGAAAGTCTGCCTTTCGAGACGTTGAGTGGTTGTTTTAAGTGCACTAAATGTGTTCAGGGAGTTCTTTTTCAAAATCTTTGCTTGATTTTGCAGTTGTTGTATCTATTGTTCATCTAAATCCGAAGATGAAGATAAAGTATCTTTTGTTTTTGTTGTAACATGAGTTATGAAGTGAAAAATGATTTGTAGGATCTTAAGCAGGTAAAGTGATTGTTGTTGTGATGGAAATCCAGTTCACGGGATTTTACAAGTCTTGATTAAACCGAGAAAACATGTGAGTATTTCGCGGGATTTTACTAAACCATGAAAATAGAATTGTTGTTGGTGAAATCGTTGTGGTAATTGAAGTACTTGAACTTTTTATTAACGATTTGTTGATCTAAAACGAACGAACAATGCACATAACTTTAAGCTTATAAATGAGATTAATAACGTTGAATTAAGAACGCAAATAAGACATAACGGTGCAAAATAGTTTTTTTCAAACAAAGAGGGTTAAGAATCTAACAAGGACTCAAGTTTGGACAATATCTCTTTCGTTAGTTCTCAGGGCTCATGTGACAAGTTGAATTCTTGAGTTAATGAATAACAACAGGTTTTGCCTCGAAATTAGTTTCATTTCTGTCACATTTCAAAAGTTAGACATAAGAACGATTCAAGTTCTGTCTGCTACGGGATTAATAGATTTATTGATGATTGCTTAGAGTACGGCTTGCTGCACAGGTTTGTGTTATCACTATGCTAAACGGAGCTGAAGTAAATGTAACTGCTCTTGTTACTTAACTGCTTTTTTTCCACTGCTATATGATGTGCTTTGTTTCTGCTCGATGAGTACTGCTTAATACTGCTATGATTGTTCTTGCACAAGCTATAATGGATTGGAAAATTTATAAGTAACTGCTGGCAAGTAAATAGCTTATTGCATATTAGCATCGAGGCGTATTTCCTCTTGCGTATCATCCCCGTTATTTCGGCACCTCTTCTGTAGTGAGATTAAGACTATAAATACTGGTACTTGCGCGCTAAACACGGAGACTTGGCTTATATTAAGCACGCTTTAATTCGCTTTTAAAAGTTTACTGCTGAACTGCTACTGATTTAATAGTTCAGTCCTTATTCTAACCCAGCGTGGTGATTAAATTAGGGCAATTTCTATTACCCGACTTAACCACGAATGCAATCCTGACCTAAACAACATCACCTATACCCCATTTCAACATCCATTTAATTATAATTGAACATTATCGCTATACGGTTTAAGAATACCTGGCAGCTGCCCCATCAACTTCTAATCACCAGGTTAGTGCGTTCATTAACTTAATGAAAAAAATGCTACGAAGTTATGCTGCAATATAAAGTGTTAGGTACGGTTGGTGAAGATTTGAAGAAATAATTCTAAAGTAGTTACTACGCACTTGTACTCAATTAATGTTGCTTGGTATAAGTTACATGGCTATGGAGTTAAAAGTTAATGGCTGCTAGTCACAGAAAGTACAATTGCTGAAAGAGTTCCTACTGTCAGAGAAAGGATAAAGACACAAGAAAGGATAAAGATTGTTTGGAGATCAAGTAATACTAACTTGATAATATTAATTAATTGATCGAAAGTAACGAACCTAAGGAGCATAGTTCTAGAGTTACACTAGTAATAATATTGTAAATCGATTAGGAGACCTGTTGTATAAAAGGAACTCCTAGGGCATTGATTTGCACAATCGTGAAATCTAGAAAAATATACAAAGCCGTATAGTGATAGCTTCATAGGTATTGTAACCCTAAGACGGAGAGTATTCGTATTATTTGTAATAATAATATTGGAGCTTTTATTGTTGAATTATATTGTCATGTGTTACTGTTTCATTAAGAATTCATCTAATATTAAAGATTATATTCCGCATAATCTTTAATACACTCAACAAAGTTTCTACTATAGTTGTGTTAGATTTATCTAATATAACTAAATCTTAAACAAGCTAAAGGAATTCGATCTATTGAAGTGGGATCCAACAAGAGGTATTTTACTCCTAGGACAACAAGTGGTATCAGAGCTTGTTGCTTTGAGAAACTTTGCTAGAAGATATGGATCAAGACTCTGCACACATGGTGGCTGCATCAAAGGTTCCTATGGTCAAACCAGGTGAGTTTGATTTATGGAGGATTAACAATACATCCAGATTATAGATTATGCATTACGGGAAGTCATAGAGAATGGAAACACTACACCAAAAACAACAGTTGTGAAAGGTGTTGAGAAAGTAATACCTCCTACAACTGCTAAAGAGAAGGCTCAGAAAAGATTAGAGGTGAAGGCAAAAAGTACCTTAATGATGGGCATTCCTAATGAACATCAGTTAAAGTTTAACTCAATTAAGGATGCTAAGCTATTGATGGAAGCTGTAGAAAAGAGATTTGGTGGGAATGCAGCTACTAAGAAGACCCAAAGAAATCTTTTAAAGCAGCAGTATGAAAACTTCATAGCTCCAAGCTCAGAGATGGTTGATCAAACCTTTGATAGGCTTCAAAAGCTTGTAAGTCAGTTGGAGCTTTTGGGAGAAACGATTTGTAACATCCCCAAATTGGGTCACAGCGAAATAAGCGTCCGGGGCGTGTTACTTCAATGATCAATAACACAAGATATATATAGAACGACCAAAAAGTCGTTTAAACATACTAACTCTTTTAGAGGAGTACACATTCACTGCACATCACACTTACACACGGTTCAAGAGTCGACACCCCACTTTGGCCTACACTCTTTCTGTTTCTTCCCACAACTGCTCAAATAACCCAACCCTTCGATCTCTATCTCTCTTGTCTTATTCATAATAACATGACTCACGCATCCTTACATCATACATTAATCTCGTATCACACTACACTTACTCACACACATCTCAGACACCTGACACACATCATCTGCGACAGTACTGCTTTTCTATACTCTCACTCTACACTCCAATCTCCCCGCCTCTTTCTATTCTCTTACAACTCTCTCTAGCACCTCCTCGCTCTCACCTCACTATAACTCAGTACAAATTACATCTCTTCTCTCACCCACAACCATCCACTTGACTTCTCCTCTTCTCTCATTCCTGTGACGTCTATCTCTTCGCCGTCTTGATACTCACTGGATATCTGATAGATGGCTCCTACTTGCTCACACTCATTCTGACATAACATTATCATACATCTACATTGGCCGTTGCAAGGGATTAAAGACCGCGTGAGGTGGCCGAATAGAGGGTACTCTCTCTGGGATGGTAGAAAGTATTCAATTATTTGTGGTGTTAACCGTGAATATGGTTCTCCGAGCGCTTTATGAGGGAGGCCTGTAATGAGGCCCTGGTAAAAGATTGTCCGAAATTTGTGCTCTGGGTGAGGATAATGTATCTGAAATCAGTGTTGGGTTGAGTAGGGGGCAATGTAAGGCAGGACTATACGGCGTTGCTCAATATTCCGCGTCGACATAAGGTGAATGTATATAGAATTAACTGGATTTGCCTTACATTGGACCTTGTTTGAGGTTCTACCCAAAGACAGGAAAATACGGGGACAACCACACATACTATCTCACCACGCTCCACGTCCGATTCATGGTATAATCCAATTAAATCCTATATACTCCAACACTTCTCCGATCCAATAATAAATCCGCGCTATCTTTGGGTCGCCGACCATGTAATAAAGACCCTGAATCACCACAGAACACAGGGATGCACTCCCACTACCAATTGCAGGGAATACCTGGGCGGGATTCATAACATGCATAGCTACTAAATTACAGTAATTCACAAGGGCATATAATGGGCTCCAACTGGGGTCACATGTGCTTAGGCTTAGCTAAGAGACACAAGATTTATAAACACATAAAGGAAAAAGTATCCCACTATGTGTCGGAAATTGGTCTAAAAACTAATGAAACTGTTTCTCAACCACACCAAAGAACTTGTAAAACAAAATCTGGGAAAACGTTAGGAGGATGCAGGGACACTATTGACACTATCTACACTCTCCACCTGAAGGCGCGAATATTCACATTGAATATCAAAGCAAAGAACACAAATAGACAGTCAAACAGGTAATTAGTCATCGAGGTGAAACCTAATCCAATATAGCGGTCCGTATAAGGAACTTAATCCCAATTACTAATTTACTCTTCCGCGAGAGACGTGTACTGGAACGATCTACAGCGTACATGTATACACCCCTAAACAAAACAATTCCAGTTGACCATAGCTTTGACACAACAAATCACGCAATCATAACAATCAGTTTATGAAGAGGGAAAATCGATAATTATAAAGGTTAAAAAGGTTTAAGAAATAGCCATTCGATAGTAAAAACACCGCAATTATCTTCGTTGTAAGTCAAAAAAACAAATACCACCTGTTTCTTACGTCCACTGTAAACCCTACCTAGACACGCTCTTTACGTATTAAGAAACGAGACGTATCAAACTATGCACGACACTTTTGTTTTGTATTTGTCATAGGTCCTGCCGTGGTGAACAGTACTTTTTTAATTTTTGTATATAACTGTTCACATAAGGTAAAAGAGCAAGAGGAGGAGCACGCAACATCAGACTAACAGTTATAAAGTTCGTTATTTATAGTTTTAATTTGTCGTAAAACCGTAAATGTCGTTTTTTATTCGTTATTTGCTTCCGTTTTTTTATTTTTATTTTTTATTTTTTTTTTTTTTTATAATTTTTATTTCTCTTTTTTCATTTTTTTTACTATTTTTGATTTACTGTCATTTAAGCAGATTCACACTTTTATATCGAAAGCACAGTTGCTCATGATTAAAATTGAAAAGGTGCTAATCAGTTATTTTTGTCAATTTATTTTGCATGTTTTCATTTTTTTCCCATAATTATCACCACAAACTAAAATGTTCCATCGTGATAAAACCAGTTAACTAATTTTCTATAAAAACAGTATTTTTAAATTTAATTATATAAATATTATACCAATTTAAGTGTATAATAAAAAAAGAGTAGTATGAAACAAACGCCGGTCCAAATGCTTACCCCTCGATCCCCGTCAACAGGTGTTACCAAACTATAAATAACCAACTAATCTCAAATCACTCTAAATCTACATACTCCACTGCCCCACTCACCCTCCACTACATGTGCAAAACCGCAGACACCATTATATCACACAATAACGACAATAAACACTCCACATAAAATAAACATAACTACCGCTCCCACAACAAACCTATTCTTATAACACAAACACAAGATTCAAAATACACACAACAAAAAGCATTCACCGATATCATACACAACGACCTACCTTTAAAAACAGCAAAAACAAAATTAATAAAAGAAAAACAACAAATTAATACTAAGAATAAAACAACTTATTAAAAAAGCTAAAATACATCCTTATATTGATTAAATTAAAAATTACTAAAAAATCAAAAATATATGTCAAGAGAGGAATTATACAGAAGTACTCCACTGCAACCCCTCGCCAACATACATTTACACAATTCCTCCCCCACTTTAACAACCCTTCTCAACAAAAACACCGACCACCTAACAACCCCGCCAAACAATACAAACGAAATCCCATCCACCTTGATCACTTCCGATTTGTTGCGTACATCTGACCGTCCCACTACCCACCCTAGTCTTCCGCCCCCATGCCTCTATCTCTTATCTCCACGACATCACCAAACATTATATTCTTTTCTTTTTTGCGGCGACCCAACTAAAAGCCATTCCCATTTACTAATGCACCTGCAACTGAACATAATTGGATTCTCTATCATTTCATCTACCACTCTCATTGGAATGGATCCATTGCCTTGTGCAATTACACAATAATAACATTTCAAAACTTCTTTTAAGGGTAGAATGAACATAGTACATGCATGTATAAGTTTAAGAGAAGGAAAAACCAAGAGCGTCCATAATAAACTTTAAGAGCGTCGCGAAATTCATTAAGGTCTTTGTTTTTTTCAAACAACCAACAAAACAACAACCCCCATGACACCAAAAACAGCTGAGGGGCCTAAAAAACAAACATCTATTAACCAATTCCAGTAGTATTATATTTCCACAAATCCCCTAAAACAACAATGCTTAACATCTATGCTGTTTCTATTAATAATTGCCTACTTTGCGTTACTTTTTTTTTTATTGTTTTTTTTTTTTTTTTTTTTTTTGTTTTTTTTTTTTTTTGTTGGACCATCTCAATTACAACCAAGCATTAAAAATATAGTCAAGCAATTAAACTAAAAACAAAAAAATATTAGAATTAAAAAGTTAAAAACACCATATAACTAATAAAACAAACAAGATTACACACGCACCAGCAATCCCCTCGAATAACACAACACCAACCCCTCACCTCAATAAATATTATACTAATCTTTATATTTTTTTATTGTTTACCCAATTTTATCTATCTTAACTCTGAATTAATATTATTATTTTTTACTTATATATATAACAAAACGTAGTTCTAATTTATACTTTTTTCCCAGATAAAAAACATAAAAACCCTAAACACCAAATATTTCACAAAACCCAAAAAACCCCCAACACCTACATCCCCCCCAATGCAACCACAACCCTCATTACCATCCCACACCCCCTGGCAAAACCCAAATCAACCCAGAATACCAAACAACCTTCCATCGCCTCAACAATCCCCCCCCCCCCTCAGCGCCCCCATAGTCACACATCAGCCTGCTCGGAGCCCCACCATAACCGTACTCCCCACCTCCCATCCCTACGGGGCTTACTCTCTCTCCGATTACTCCATAACTCTAACCAATACCAAACACCTACTCTACACCTTAACTTCCTTTGTTATTGCTTCCGAAACAAATTATGCAATTCATTAAAATCATTTTGGAATCTTGAATAAAATACATCGTGTTCGCAATACAATACTAACGATAAAATCAAGTTAAAAAAAATTATCTATAATCAAGAAGATATTTATTCATATAATCCACATTTTTCAAATAATTAAGAAAAACATGATAACTTATATAATATTATTTATAGCAAAAATATAACTGTTTTTTAATAAACTATATTTATTATATAATTAATTATAACTTGCTTTTATAATAAAAAATCAATTTTATGACTATATATATTAAAACCTCACACAACACGGTATTTTACCGTACAACGTATATTTGCCGTCTCTTTTATTATTTTTCCGTTATAAGGTAGTTTTTTTTTTGTTTTTTTTATTTATTTTTCTATTTCGAGTTCTTTTACATATTTTGGAATCCGTCATGAGGTGTACTATATTATAAAATATAATTTGAGCTTGTCACCATACATAAATCCACCGAACAAAACACCCCTTTGAAATCATTATGTATACTTATTTATATAACTTATTTTATGTACTTTTCAACCTAGTAAATTACCCACAACCCTTTATAGTCTTATTTATCATATGTGTTACAATTATCATAATGTCCCCCAAATATTTTAGTCCACGAGGCCAGAGTATCCAAGTCCGTAATAAACGGCCATTTTAATCACAACACAAACTTTATTTAGTAATCAATAAACTAAAAAAATATTACAAATAAAAAACAAGAAAAGAGAGGAGGTAGAAAGAAAACTGTAGATTTTTAATTACAAGTTATGTAAGTAACAACCCCAATTAACAAGTTTGGTACATAAGCTTTTTTATACATAAACCAAGAGTGTACATGACTTATAATCTCATTATTACATGATATTACAACTCATAACATATTGGAAAGTGTAACAAGTCATAATCACAGTAAAAACCATTTTACATGTTCAAAAAGTAGTCCCTAATGGGTGATGTTTACTACATAGAACATATATACACATAAAATCATAATTATGAAATGATTAGGGCTTTTAGATAACCTTAGTATGTAGTGTGATGATGGTAAACACAACCTAAACCCTTGTTTAGATTACAAACCCAAGCTTTCACAAACAAGAAAACCCTAATTAAACCAAGTGAAACCTAGCTCAATGACGTTTGCTTGCTTCAACACTTGTAAATGCTCAAGAATAAAAAAAAATAAAGGAAATGACAACAAAATGAAGAATCCAATCCCTTGCACACACTTAGAATTATCATAGGAATATTGTTGAGTGCTTATGGTCCTTAGAAAATCAAGCTATGGATTATTTAAAAAAGGGGGGGAGGCACGGGGTTTTATTTGTTGTCAGGGCTTATGCAAAAGAACAAAGAGGGATATTTTTGATTTTTGCTATGTAATGATGAGAGCGTGTATGTTAGTTTACTAGTGTGTATGAAGATAACAACGATCATAATAAGCGAGAGTGAAAAAAATAAAGTTATACAAAGGGCCAAATGGTCGCGGGGGGGGGTGGGGGGGTGAGGGGGGGGGGGGGGGGGGGGGGGGGGGGGGGGACGGCAAGATGAGCAAAAAGGGGGTGACTAGTGGTCAAACCACTAATCACAAGTTTGTCTTATCTAACTCTATGTTGTACATGTCCTCCCTTTAATTCTTATGTTCCTATGTTCCCTAATGTGTGAATCATCCCATGAAATTATGGAAGAAATATCTAGCTAGCAAAATGAAAGTATTATACTTGCACTTTTGAAAGTATAAAGTGTAAGTAAATGTGGAAGTGTAATGTTATTCATTAAAGTGTATACTTGCAAGTTGTATAAGTCTTATTGATTTATTTTAAATGGGGCACCCCATTTGATACACATGTGTAAAGTTTTATAAAAACTTTAAGCATTGGATATAAACAAAATGGTTATTTGTTGAAGCGTAGATTAATTATGGGGGTTTCGGGTATGCCTAAACGTAATTTTATCGCGAAACGTAAACAATTTACGTAACCAATAAAATAAAATGAACAAAGTTAATAATTTACTCAAAATAATTACTTAACACTTTCTTGATGTAATTATTTAATTATTTGGTGCCCGTTTACATTGGATGATCATTTTTAGCTTACACGATTTAACTTAACGATTACGATTAAAACAAACGCGTACAATACTAAAAATACATAGTGAATTTATTGGCGTCGTAAATGACCCTAAAACACGGGGTGTTATAGTCTCCCCCCGTTAAGTTTGCCTTGTCCTCAAGGCTTAAGACGCGACACTTGACGACGGTGCGGTCTTTGTAAAGAGGTGTGGATATTTCTTTCAGAATTGATCTTCGCGTTCCCATGTGAAATCAGGACCTCTCCTGGAGTTCCATTGAACCTTGATTATTGGAATGCGGCTTCACTTTAACCGTTTAACTTCACGGTCCATGATTTCTACCGACTCGTTGACAAATTAAAGCTTGTCATCAAATTGAAGTCCATCCAACGGAACGGCTAATGGTTCGTCGGCATAGCACTTTTTCAAGTTGGATACATGGAACGTATTGTGAACCCTGCTCAGCTCTTCAGGAAGCTTAAGCTTGTAAGCAACGTCTCCAACCCTTTCCAACACTTTGAAAGGTCCAACATATCTGGGGTTTAACTTCCCCTGTTTGCCAAAACGTACGACCCCTTTCCAAAACGAAACTTTAAGCATAAATTTATCCCCAACTTGGAATTCCATCGGCTTACGCTTTAAATCGGCGTAACTCTTTTGCCTATCACGGGCGACTTGCATCCTTTGCTTGATTTGAACGATCTTCTCAGTTGTTTCTTGTACTATTGCTGGACCAGTGAGTTAAACTTCTCCAACCTCGGCCCAACAAACGGGTGAACGACACTTTCGACCGTAAAGTGCTTCAAATGGTGCAGCCTTGATGCTAGCGTGATAGATATTGTTATACGAGAACTCGACTAATGACAAATGGTTAACCCAACCCTTTCCAAAGTCGATTACACAGGCATCAAACATCTGAGATTAGGAATAGTCTCTTCGCTTTCCCATTGTTTTGTGGATGGTATGCAGTACTCATATCCAGACTAGTACCCAAAGCATTCTGAAGTGACCTCCAGAAATTTGATGCGAACCTAGGGTCACGATCACAAATAATCGAGAGAGGTATTCCATGCCTCGTGACCACCTCCTTTAGGTACATTCTTGCAAGTTTATCCATCGGATCAGTCTCTCTCATTGGTACAAAGATTGCGGACTTAGTGAGTCGGTCAACAATCACCCAAATAGTGTCGTAGCCTTGTGACGACTTAGGAAGCTTCGTGACAAAATCCATAGTGATGTTGTCCCACTTCCATTGAGGTATATCGGGTTGTACCAACAATCCTGATGGCCTTTGATGTTCTACCTTGACCTTGGCACAAGTCAAACATTTGCTAACATAGGTGGCGATGTTTGCCTTCATATTGGGCCACCAATATAGCTTTTTCATGTCTTGGTACATCTTTTCAGAACCCGGATGGATAGAATACTTTGACTTGTGGGACTCGTGCATGATCACAGTCCTCAAATCACCATAGCATGGTAACCAACTCCTGCCGTTTAGACATAGAGTTCCATTCGCACGGGGTTCCAACTTTTCCGTCCTAAGCTTCTTCGGATCTTTAGATTTTTCAAGTAACATACCTCCAACATCTTCGTTCTTGATGTTCTCTAGTTTCCGTGCTTCAGTCTGAGCATCCAAAATTTGTTTGGGGAGATTCAAACCTATAGTCATGACTAAGGCTCGAACCCTTAATGGTGGCTCTTGTTCCTTCCTGCTCAAGGCGTCAGCGACAACATTTGCTTTCCCTAGGTGATAACGAATCTCACAATGGTAATCACTAAGCAATTCTAACCAACGACGCTGCTCATATTCAGCGCTTTTGATTAAGAATGTGTTGTAGACTCTTGTGATCCGTGAACACCGTACACTTGGTTCCGTACAAATAGTGTCTCCAGAGTTTCAGAGAAAACACTACCGCTCTAAGTTCCAAATCATGAGTCGTATAGTTCTTCTCATGAATTTTCAGTTGGCGTGATGCATAAGCAATCACCTTCTCTCTTTGCATCAACACAACGCCCAAACCTTTGATCGAAGCATCGCAGTATACGATAAAATCTTTGCTTCCTTCAGGTAAAGCCAGAATTGGTGCACTACACAACTTCTGCTTCAACAGTTGGAACGCTATTTCTTGTTTGTCACCCCACTCAAACTTGACCTTCTTCTGAGTGAGCTTGGTCATTGGTTTGGCAATCTTCGAAAATCCTTCGATGAATCTTCGATAATACCCAACAAGACCTAAAAATTGATGAATCTCCGTTGGTGACTTAGGAGATGCCCAATCTTTAATGGATTCGATCTTGGCAGGGTCCACGTGAATACCCTGGCTGTCAATCACGTGACCGAGGAACTGTACTTTAGGAATCCAAAATTCACACTTGGAAAATTTGGCATACAACTCCTCTTTCTTAAGCAACTCTAAGATTAACTTAAGGTGCTCTTCGTGTTCTTGCTTGTTCTTCGAATATATCAGAATATCATCAATAAAGACAATTACGAATTTATCCAGATATGGTTTGCACACCCGATTCATAAGGTCCATGAATACGGCAGGTGCGTTTGTCAAACCAAATGGCATAACTTGAAATTCATAATGGCCATAACGGGTTCTAAAAGCGGTCTTCAGAATGTCTTCTTCTCGAACCCTCAGTTGGTGATAACCTGACCTTAGGTCGATCTTTGAGTAGACACTCGACCCTTGAAGCTGATCAAATAAATCATCAATTCTTGGGAGCGGATAACGGTTCTTCACCGTTAGTTTATTCAATTCCCGGTAATCAATGCACATTCAAAACGATCCGTCCTTCTTCTTGACAAACAAGACCGGAGCTCCCCAGGGTGAGGAACTAGGTCTTATAAAGCCTTTGTCAAATAGTTCTTTTAGTTGCTCTGACAACTCTTTCATTTCAGAAGGTGCCAATCGATAAGGCGCCTGAGCTACGGGTGCAGCACCAGGTATCAAGTCGATTTAAAATTCCACTTGTCGAGTCGGAGGAAGACCCTACAAGTCCTCAGGAAATACATCACAAAAATCTCAGACGATTGGTACATTCTCAAATCGTTTCTTCTCTGACTTGTCTTCTGTCTCCTTTGTATTAACGTTTGCCAAAAGATTGGACATCCTTTTAGCATGTATTCTTGTGTTTTGGTGTACGAGATAATGTGCAGACGAGCCTCGTGTCCCTGGTTGCTTCCGTTACTATGAACAATTAATGTTTCATTTCCCCAGGGGATGCGAACGATCTTCTCGGCACACACAATGGATTGTGGTACTTTACAAAACCAATCCATACCAATTATAGCGTAAAAACTACCAAGTTCTATGGGCATTAAGTCTATGTTGAATGGGTGGTTCAGGATATTTAATGTACAAACCCCTAGGATAGTGTTCAACCTAATTATTCTCCCGTCGGCTAGTTCAACGTCATAATAGTAATCTAATGCAGTTGGTGTGATATCAATTTGGGAGCTAAATGCAGGGGATACAAAACTTCTATCGGCACCAGTATCAAATAAGACAGAGGCATAGCGGTTGTTTAAAAGGAACGTACCTGTCACAACGTTGGAGTTTGGGTTTGTCCCTGCATGCCCTACCGCATACACCTTAGCTGGAGCATTGCCACCTCCAACTTAGTTACCACGGTTGTTGTTTTTTTCCAGCTTTTGACATTCCCTCTTAAAATGTCCCTGAACTCCACACTCATAACAAGTAGGTCTCTAGCCCGACCCAATGCCTTTTTGGTTGTTAGCATTGTTGGCATTTGCCGTACTCCTACAGTCACGGGCAAAATGGCCAACTTTGTTGCATTTGTGGCATTTAGGAGCACATGGACCATCGTGGTGATAGTTGCATTTTGAGCATAGGGGTTTAGATCCCCCGTATGGCTTCTTCTCACCAGATCCTGCAGTGTAGGCCCGGCCAGTGTTCTGCCTCTTGTTCTGTTGTTGTTGTTGGTTCTGAGTGTTCCTTGAGGTGTCCTCAAACTTCCTTTTACTCTCTGTCTGGCGTTCAGCAAAAGTGCGGATTTTCTTATCCATTAGCTCGGTTGCGATTTCAACTGCATCTTGCATTGTCTTTGGTTTAGATGCCACTACACTCCCATGAATCATGTCGGGAAGGCCACCGACATATTTTTCAATTTTATCAGATTCTTCGGGAAACATCCTCCCGCACAACAAAGCCAATTCCTGAAAGCGTTGGGTATAACTTGTCAAGTCAGTACCCTTCACCTTCAGATCCCAAATCTCCATTTCTAGTTTCTTGATTTCATTTCGAGGACAATATTTGTCAGTCATCATTTTCATGAGTGTTTTCCAAGGCATACCGTAAGCGGCATCATGACCGACTGTCTTGACATGGGTGTTCCACCATGTTAAAGCAACTGAATGGAGAGTGCAAGTAGCAAACTTGACTTGATTTTCAACTGTACAGTTACTGATATGGAAAACAGACTCCATTCTTTCAAACCATTGTGAAAGACCGGCAACTCCTTCCGTGCCTTTGAAGTTTAATGGTTGACATTTGAGAAAGTCAGTGTAAGTACATTCACGAGCAATTCGTTCTGTCCTTCCAACACCCGTTCCCGAAGTATGGCTGTCATTGCCATTTCTATTTGCATCACGTGCTGCCAAAGCGGCAGTAACGCCTTGGTCAATCATTGCCTGAAGCTGGGCATTAGTGACATATGTGGTGTTGGTTGTTTCTGGGACTGTTGTTGATCTGGTGGTTCATTTTGGTGCTATTTTCTCCCATCATAAGAAAATATAATACCCATTAAATTTCATAGAATCATAACCATGACATGACAAATGCATGATAAATAAATAAGAATCACCATCACACAGCTGAACTTATACAACTGAATTGGAAATCAATAGTGATATAACCCAATCGACATTTCATTCACAAACAAATTTGATTACCAGACATTACATTAATACCACCATTCATATATAATTGGAAAAACAACCCATGATTGGTTCACATACAAAAACGTCACAACGATTAGGTTACAAGATAAAAGAATATATACAACCTAAATCCATACTAGCCGGGAGTTACCCGTAATACTTAGTAGGCTATACAAAATAACTAGCCATAACATGATCTAGGAACTGCTACCAGCCTCCTCTGGTGCATCTGGCTGTGCAGGACCTTTGGCGGGTCCTTGCTGTCTCTCGAACTCTGTCATCTGAGTCTGAAGCCTCTTCAGCAGCTTCAGTGCCTCTATGAACTGGTTCTGCCTCCTGTGATTTGCCACTAGTATCTCTATAATCACCGCCTGCCTCCTACGGTCTGCTTTCTGTAGCTATGTAATCACTGCTTGATGTGCTACCACCTGAGTATGTAGCGACATAACCTCTGCACGAGCAAGGTCACTCGCATCCATAAATCGTCCCCAAGCCTTTCGAGACATCCTGGCCTCAGTCTCCATGAGCCTAGCAGTACGAGCATGTGCACGTCTATCCTTATAAAGCATGTTAAGCTGACCAACCATCAACTGTCACTCAGATTTCTCATCATCCAACCTCGTATAAACCTCGTCTGTGTCCTGCCTAACCCTAGTCTCAAACTCTGTCATCCTCTGGCTAAAATCTGCCACATCGGTAACTACTGGTGTCCCCTGCATGGCCTTAACTATCTCATCCTAAGAGTCGGTGATCCCATATTCAACATCTCTTTCTAGATCATGCCTGATCTCCTTATCCATAGTGGCAACAAAACCATAGTCTACCCTAAGACCTCCAGCCGGTCTAGCAGCAGCAGCAGATGAGCTCTCTCCAACCTCGTACCTAGGACCAAGAGCGATGCCTAACCTCTTCCGAGGTGGTAAGGTAACCTCGGGTCTGTCTGTTCTACGGTCAGTAGAGAGTAGATGCAAAGGTGGTGTCCCTGATGATGGTGCATCTGGTCTGGTGTGGGAGAGTATGATGGGTGGTGGTAATGGTAGTGAATGGGAAGTAGATGCAGCCTCAGCTCTCAGCCTGATCATCGCAGCTCGATAGCCCAACGGACAAATAGGACTAGCAGGTGGTGATGGAGATAACACAGGCACTGGTGATGATACTGGTAGTGGTGGTGAGGAAATCTGAGGTAGTGGTGGTGATACTGGTAGTGGTGATAGTATCGGGGGTAGTGGTGGAGAAGGTATCTGGGGAAGTGGTGATGACCATAGGGAAAGTGGTGATGAAGGTGGAGTAGGCATAGCAAGAAGTCTCTCAACCTCTTCCCTAGGAGGAAGTGATATCGGTGTCTCATCTCTGATGGATATCCTAGCAGTAACGCGGTATGCAGGATGTGGTGGTGGTGTGGCCGCAGACTCGTCGGTCTCAAACGGCTCAGTCTCCTCAGCAGATGGGGCCTGATCAACAGCTGGTAAAGCAACAGCTGTAGAGTCGGCAGGAGCTGGGTGCTCCTCCTCCTCCTCGTCATCAGCCTCAATATCAACCTCCTCATCCTCATCATCATCAGATGGCTCATCCTCATCATCGCCATCATCTCCTCCGTCAGCAGGATAATCGGCAGGATCCTCCTCAGGGTCCTCGTCGTCATCCTCCTCCGGATCCTCCTCAGGATCGGACTCGGGAATATAGCCTGGTGAATCAGCAGTAGGTGAGTCAGCAGCAGGCAGTGGCTGCTCCTCAGCTGGGAGTATCTCGTCCTCCGGTGGCATAAACTCCGGATAAACAGGCTCTGGAACAAAGTCTGGTGGAGGTGGTGACTGTGGCTCCTCGGGGCCAGGTATGTAGTCTGGTGATGGGGGGCCTGTAAAGCGACCTGCACATATGGGTCATCTAGCATCCAGGGCAGTCCCTCGTGCTCAGGTCCAACAACTCCTGGGGATCCAATATCTGATAACCCTCTAAATGGGCTGGAAACAGCAGTGTATGTAACCATGGAATCCTCATAATCCGACATGACTGTATCTGAAAATCCAAAATAGCTTATATTAGTATTTAATATAAGACTCTTATAGTAATATACATTTATATCATAACATGTATATCAATCATGAATGCATCTAGTCCAACCAACTAATGCAACAACTAGTGTATGTATGTATGTCCCGTGCAAACCCCTTTGTATGAATGCAATGTTTGAAAACGGTTATAGTCCAGCAAAAACATTTGACCTGGTTCTCTATAACCTTGGCTCTTGATACCAATCTGTAACACCCCCAAATTGGGTCGCAGCGGAATAAGGGTCCGGGGCGTGTTACTTCAATGATCAATAACACAAGATATATATAGAACGACCAAAAAGTCGTTTAAAACCGATACATTGGATTTAACAAAGTATTTGTTACATAAGCCCGAAGCTTCACTTGTTCACTTGTTCAAAATACAAAGATTTCTAGCCCATAACAGATATACAAAATGTAATGCGACAAAATCTTTAATGCATGATATCCAAATCAAAACCACCAATGTATCCCTTGCACCTCGTGCTTATTGACCTCGGAAAAAACATTGGCTTTAAAATCGTAACAACAATAATGTTGGTGAATTCATAGGTTTGATAAATCGTATATTGTAGGACCACAAGATTTCCTAAGTGTATGATAATGCAACAGATGCAAACATCATATAAATATAATTACGTTGCCCTAAGCTCATGACACTGAAGCTCGACATGAATGAATACAATATAAATTGCCTACATTGCCCATGTTGATGTTCTAACCCGCAACATCCTATGTTCGACATGGTATACGTTCGTTTGTCCAGTGATAGCTAATCACCCGAACGGGGATGTCAATCCTAATAGATCTATTCATAACATTCGCGCTCACAATCCAGTAATTGACAGTTCATGATAATGGGCTCAACTAGGGTTATCGCTACTTAGGCAACACGTAATCATAAAGTAAAAGTATCCACTTGTGTCCAATTGTAAAACAATGAATGTTTCTCACCCCAAAAACTTGTAAAACAAAATCATGTAAAACGTGGGGCTATGAACTCACCTTGAGTGAGCGTATATCAAGTATATCACAGAAAATGCGTCACGGTAATGATCGAGTGCAACCTAATCCAATATAGGTCGTATAAGTACTAATCACTTTGAGTAACTACTACCATATACAATTCTATATAGCTCAATCACCATCTAATCATTTTAGTGAAATCATGTTAATAAAGTTAAAACGTTTATAAATAGTTCGATAGTAAAAACGACGCAATTTCTTCGTTTTAAGCCCGTTTCTTACGTTTCTTATGTCCACGCTTTCGTATTAAGACGACATATCAAAATATGACATTTTTGTATTTCATGTCCTCTGGTGAACAGTACTTTTTACTGTTCACACCAGTTTATAAAATTATTTTTATAGTTTTAGTTATCGTAAAAACCGTAAATGTCGTGTTTTATTCGTTATAGCTCCGTTTTTAGCGATTCTTTCGAGCACGTCTTTGTTATTAAAAGTTCTATCATATTAATGATGTTTTCAAAATGTATAAATCTGAGATGAACAGTAACTTTTATAAAAGTATTTTTATACATTTAAGTATATAATCTCACGTAATTCATAACTTCTTCGTTATTAAATGAAAAATTATGGTCCGAATTGTTTTAGAATCATAAAATTAAGTGATATCTGTGAAAAATAATAAAATTTATATATTTGTAGTATTTTAGAACTTGTTTTCATAAAATCTCTTTTATAACGCGTTTAATTAACGTAAAACGTAGATTTGCCGTATCTTTTTCGTTATAAGGCGGTTTTTCAAGTTCTTTACATATTTGGAATCGTCATGAGGTGTAGTATCTTTATAAAACATAATAAGGCTGTCACCATAAATGATTCAAAACAGCCCCTTTGAAATCAATATGTATACTTATTTATATAACTTGTTTTATGTACTTTTCAACCTAGTAAATTACCACAACCCTTTATAGCCTTATTTATCATATGTGTTACATATAATAATGTCCATATTTTGTCTAAGAGTCCATAGTATCAAGTCATTGATAACACCTTTAAATCACAACTTATTATGTAACTTTTAATTACAAGTTATTAAGTAAACCCTAAATTAACAAGTTTGTACATAAACTTTTTATACATAAACCAAGAGTGTACAAGACTACTTCCATTATAACATGATAATAACAACCATATAACATATGTAAAAGTGTATAAAACAATGATCATAAGTAAAAATTCATTTTACATGTTTAAAAGTGTCCTAAATGGTGATTAACTACCTAGAACTTACATATGCATAAAATCATAAATGTAAAGTTATAAATAGTTTTAGATAACCTTATAATGATGTAATATGATGACCAACAAAATCCAAACCCTTGTTTAGATTATAAACCCTAGCTTTCATAACCAAGAAACCCTAATCCACAATAAAACCCTAATCCTTCCTTTTCCTTGCTTTAACACTTGTAAATGCTTAACCAAGCCTTTAAACCTCTTTGGAATATCTTAGAAATAGTGTAAAAATGATTGTATAAGTGGTAGAAAAATTTGTATGGATTGCTTATGTGGTTTAGTTTTGAGCCGTGGGTATGTAGACCAAAATGGAGGGATTTGTTTTTGTTTACACCTTGGAAATGAGTATGTATGAGTTTCTTTATTACTTGCACTCTATACATATAACCATGGACTAGTCAAAGACACAAAGGAGGGTCTTAAGGAAGTCTTAGTCCAATTTACTATTAGAGCAAGTAAGGAAAATGGTCTTGGTTCCCTAATAGTTAACAACATCCCATGAAAATAAGGAAGTGTGTTTTGTAGATATTTCTTTGTATCTAACCACCCATATCCGGTTTTGTATGTATATGTATGATATATTTTTGCAATTTTTGAGTATTGGGTATAATCGTAGGTATTTGTTGAAGCATAGAAAAGTTTTGGTAGTTTTGGGTATGCCTAAACGTATTTTATCGTGAAACGTAAACAATTTATGTAACCAATAAAATAAAATGAACAAAGTTAATAATTATCTTCAAAATAATTACTTAACACTTGCTTAATGTAAACATTTAATTGTTTGAAGCCCGTTTACATTGAACGATAATTTTTAGCATACGCGATTTAACTTAACGATTACGATTTAAAAGCAAACACGTACAATACTTAAAATACATAGTGAATTTATTGACATCACAAATGACCCTAAAACACGGGGTGTTATAGTCTCCCCCCTTTAAGTGAGACTTGTCCTCAAGGCTTAAGATGCGGCACTTGATGACGGTGCGGTCTTTGTGAAGAGGTGTGGGTATTTCTTCCTGAATTGATCTTCGCGTTCCCATGTGAACTCAAGACCTCTCCTGGAGTTCCATCGAACCTTGATTATTGGAATGCGGCTTCGCTTCAACCGTTTAACTTCATGGTCCATGATTTCTACCGGCTCCTCGACAAATAGAAGCTTTTCATCAAAGTGAAGTCCATCCAACGGAACGGCTAATGGTTTGTCGGCATAACACTTTTTCAAGTTGGATACATGGAACGTATTGTGTACCCTGCTTAGATCTTGCGGAAGCTCAAGCTTGTATGCAACGGATCCAACCTTTTTCAACACCTTGAATGGTCCAACGTACCTAGGGTTTAACTTCCCCCGTTTGCCAAAACGTACGACCCCTTTCCAAGGCGAAACTTTAAGCATAACTTTATCCCCAACCTAAAATTCCATAGGTTTACGCTTTAGATCTGCGTAACTCTTTTGTCGATCGCGAGCAGCTTGCATTCTCTATTTGATTTGAATGATCTTCTCAGTTGTTTCTTGCACTATTTCTGGACCAGTGAGTTGAACTTCTCCAACCTCGACCCAACAAACGGGTGAACGACACTTTCGACCGTAAAGTGCTTCAAATGGTGCGGCCTTGATGCTAGCGTGATAGCTATTGTTATATGAGAACTCGACTAATGGTAAATGGTTAACCCAACCCTTTCCAAAGTCGATTGCACAAGCATGCAACATATCCTCGAGAGTTTGAATAGTCCTCTCGCTTTGCCCGTCTGTTTGTGGATGGTACGCAGTACTCATATCCAGACTAGTACCCAAAGCATTCTGAAGTTACCTCTAGAAATTTGATGCGAACCTAGGGCCACGATCACAAATAATCGAAAGAGGTATTCCATGCCTCGTGACCACCTCCTTTAGGTACATTCTTGCAAGTTTATCCATCGGATCAGTCTCTTTCATTGGTACAAATATTGCGGACTTAGTGAGTCGGTCAACAATCACCCAAATGGTGTCGTAGCCTTGTGATGAATTAGGAAGCTTCGTGACAAAATCTATAGTGATGTTATCCTACTTCCATTGAGGTATACCGGGTTGTACCAACAATCCTGATGGCCTTTGATGTTCTGCCTTGACCTTGGCATAAGTTAGACATTTACTAACATAGGTGGCGATGTCGGCTTTCATATTGGGCCACCAATATAGCCTCTTCATGTCCTGATACATCTTGTCAGAACCGGGATGGATAGAATATTTTGACTTGTGGGACTCGTACATGATCACAGTCCTCAAATCGCTATAACATGGTAACGAACTCCTGCCATTTAAGCATAGAGTTCCATCCGCATGGGGTTCCAACTTTTCTGTTCTAAATTTCTCTGGATCCTTAGAATTTTCAAGCAACATACCTCCAACATCTTCGTTCTTGATGTTCTCTGGTTTCCGTGCTTCAGTTTGAGCATCCAAAATTTGTTTGGGAAGATTCAAACCTATATTCATGACTAAGGCTTGAACCCTTAATGGTGGCTCTCGTTCCTTCCTGCTCAAGGCGTCAGCGACAACATTTGCTTTCCCTGGGTGATAATGAATCTCACAATCGTAATCACTAAGCAATTCTAACCAACAACGCTGCCTCATATTCAGATCCTTTTGATTAAGAATGTGTTGTAGACTCTTGTGATCCGTGAACACCGTACACTTGGTTCCGTACAAATAGTGTCTCTAGAGTTTCAGAAAAAACACTACCGCTCCAAGTTCCAATATCATGAGTCGTTATTAGTTTTTCTTATGAAATTTTCAGTTGGGTGATGTATAGCAAATACACCTTCTCTTCTTATGCATCTACACAGAAAACGCCAACCTTTGATCGAAGCATCGCAGAATACAATAAAATCTTCATTCCTTAGGTAAGCCAGAATTGGCGCACTACACAACTTCTGCTTAATCAGTTGAAACGTTGTTTCTTGTTTGTCACCCCACTCAAACTTGACCTTCTTCTGAGTGAGCTTGGTCATTGGTTTGGCAATCTTCGAAAATCCTTCGATGAATCTTCGATAATACCCAGCAAGACCTAAAAATTGACGAATCTCCGTTGGTGACTTAGGAGATGCCCAATCTTTAATGGATTCGATCTTGGCAGGGTCCACGTGAATACCCTGGCTGTCAATCACGTGACCGAGGAACTGTACTTTAGGAATCCAAAATTCACACTTGGAAAATTTGGCATACAACTCCTCTTTCTTAAGCAACTCTAAGATTAACTTAAGGTGCTCTTCGTGTTCTTGCTTGTTCTTCGAATATATCAGAATATCATCAATAAAGACAATTACGAATTTATCCAAATATGGTTTGCACACCCGATTCATAAGGTCCATGAATACGGCAGGTGCGTTTGTCAAACCAAATGGCATAACTTGAAATTCATAATGGCCGTAACGGGTTCTAAAAGCGGTCTTCGGAATGTCTTCTTCTCGAACCCTCAGTTGGTGATAACCCGACCTTAGGTCGATCTTCGAGTAGACACTCGACCCTTGAAGCTGATCAAATAAATCATCAATTCTTGGGAGCGGATAACGGTTCTTCACCATCAGTTTATTCAATTCCCGATAATCAATGCACATTCGAAATGATCCATCCTTCTTCTTGACAAACAAGACCGGAGCTCCCCAGGGTGAGGAACTAGGTCTTATAAAGCCTTTGTCAGATAGTTCTTTTAGTTGCTCCGATAACTCTTTCATTTCAGAAGGTGCCAATCGATAAGGCGCCCGAGCTACGGGTGCAGCACCAGGTATCAAATCGATTTGAAATTCCACTTGTCGAGTCGGAGGAAGACCCGACAAGTCCTCAGGGAATACATCAGGAAAATCCTGGACGATTGGTATGTCCTCAAGTCGCTTCTTCTCTGACTTGTCTTCCGTCTCCTTTGTATTAACGTTTGCCAAAAAGACTGGACATCCTTTTAGCATGTATTCTTGTGTTTTGGTGTACGAGATAATGTGCAGACGAGCCTCGTGTCCCTGGTTGCTTCCGTCACCGTGAACAATTAATGTTTCATTTCCCCAGGGGATACGAACGATCTTCTCGGCACACACAATGATTGCTTGGTACTTTACCAACCAATCCATACCAATTATAGCGTCGAAACTACCAAGTTCTAAATGGGTGGTTCAGGATATTTAATGTACAACCCCTAAGGATAGTGTTTAACCTAATTATTCTCCCGTCGGCTAGTTCAACGTCATAATAGTGATCTAATGCAGTTGGTGTGATATCAATTTGGGAGCTAAATGCAGTGGATACAAAACTTCTATCGGCACCAGTATCAAATAAGACAGAGGCATAGCGGTTGTTTAGAAGGAACATACCCGTCACAACGTTGGAGTATGGGTTTGTCCCTGCATGACCTACCGCATACACCTTGGATAGAGCATTGCCACCTCCAACTTGGTTACCCCGGTTGTTGTTGTTCTTCAGCTTTGGACATTCCCTCTTAAAATGTCCCTGAACTCCACACTCATAACAAGTAGGTCTCTGGCCTGACCTAGTGCCCTTCTGGTTGTTAGCATTGTTAGCACTTGCCGTACTCCTACAGTCACGGGCAAAATGACCAACTTTGTTCCATTTTTGGCATTTGGGAGCACACGAACCATCGTGGTGATAATTTCATTTTGAGCATAGGGGTTTAGATCCCCCATATTGTTTCTTCTCAACAGTCCCTGCAGCATAAACCCTGCCGGTGTTCTGCCTCTTGTTTTGGTGTTGTTGGTTATTATCTTGCTTTCTCTTGTTCTTTGTCTGACGGTCAGCAAAAGTGCGGATTTTCTTATCCATCACTTCGATTGCCATTTTAGTTGCCTCTTGCATTGTCTTAGGCTTGGATGCGACTACACTTCCGTGGATCATGTCGGGTAAGCCACCGACATATTTCTCAATCTTGTCAGATTCTTCAGGAAACATTCTACCACACAGCAGTGCCAGTTCCTGAAAACGTTGGTTGTACCCTATCACATCGGTACCTTTCACTTTCAATTCCCACAGTTCGACTTTGAGTTTCTTAATCTCGGTCCTTGGGCAGTACTTGTCAGTCATTTTCTTCTTCAGTTCAGTCCAGGTCATTGCATAAGCAATGTCATTACCAACAGTCCTAACGTGGGAGTTCCACCATGTTAGAGCATTTCCTAAAAGAGTACAAGTGGAGAACTTGATTTGGTTTTCCACAGAATAGTTGCTTATGCGGAACATAGTTTCCATTTTCTCAATCCATTGAGTCAATTCGACAACTCCTTATGTGCCTTTGAAATTTAGAGGTTGGCACTTCATGAAGTCTGGGTAAGTGCACTCACGAGTGGCTCGCTCGTTTCTCCTAGCACATGTTCCTGAATTGTGGCTGTCGACGCCATTCGTGTTTGCATCACGTGCTGCCAAAACGGCAATAACGCCTTGGTCCATCATTGCCTAAAGTTGGGCATTAGTGACAGTGGTAGTGGTGGCGGCTGTTGCGGCCGATGTTGTTTCTAGGTTTAACCTCGTGATCCTTCTCTTTGGTGCCATTTTCTTCAAATCACAAGAAAATATAATACCCGTTACATTTCATAAAATCATAACCATGACATAACATATACCCAATAAGTAAAATGAGATCACATCACATAGTGAAATGCACAACTGAATTAAAATTAACAATGGTGTAGCTAAATCTACATTCATTCATAATAAATTCGATTACAGACATGACATAATACCACCATTCCATATATAATTGGAAAACATACATGATTGCTTCAGATACAAAATGATCACAACGATTAGGTTACAAGATAAAAGAATATATACAACCTAAAGCCATACTAGCCGGGAGTTACCCGTAATACTTAGTAGGCTGTACAAAATAACTAGCCATAACGGAATCTAGGAACTGCTACCAACCTCCTCTGGTGCATCTGGATGTGCAGGACCTTTGGCGGGTCCCTGCTATCTCTTAAACTCTGTCATCTGAGTCTAAAGCCTCTTCAGCAGCTTCAGTGCCTCTATGAACTGCTTCTGCCTCCTGCGATCTGCCGCCAGCATCTTTGTAATCACCGCCTGCCTCTTGCGGTCTGCTGCCTGTAACTCTGTAATCACTGCCTGCTGTGCTACCACTTGAGTACGTAACAACATAACCTCTGCACGCGCAAGGTTACTCACATCCATAGATCGCCCCCAAGCCTCTCGATACATCTTGGCCTTAGTCTCCATGAGCCTAGTAGTACGAGCATGCGCACGCCTATCCCTATAAAGCATGTTGAGCCGACCAGCCATTAGCTGTCACTCAGACTGTTCATCATCCAACCTCGTATATATCTCATCTGTGTCTTGCCTAACCCTAGTCTCAAACTTTTTCATCCTCTGGCTAAACTCTGCCACATCGGTAACTACTGGTGTCCCCTGCATGGCCTCAACTATCTCATCCCAAGAGTCGGTGATCCCATATCCAACATCTCTCTCTAGATCACTCCTGATCTCCTTATCCATAGTGGCAACAAAACCATAGTCTGCCCTAAGACCTCCAGCCGGTCTAGTAGCAGCAGCAGATGAGCTCTCTTTGACCTCGTATCTAGGACCAAGAGCGATACCTAACCTCTTTCAAGGCGGTAAGGTAACCTCGGGTCTGTCCTTTCTATGGTTAGTAGAGGGTAGTAGTAATGGTGGTGATGATGTAAGGGTTGGTATGGGTGAGAGTGGTGGTAATGGTAGTGAATGGGAAGTAGATGCGGCCTCAGCTCTCAGCCATATCATCGCAGCTCGATAGCCCAATGGACGTATATGACTAGCAGGTGGTGGAGCTAATATAGGTAAGGGTGGTGATAGTGGTAGTGATGAAGATGGTATCGGGGGTAGTGGTGGAAAAGGAATCTGAGGCAGTGGTGATGACCATGGGAAGAGTGGTGATGAAGGTGGGGTATGCATAGCAAGAAGTCTCTCAACCTCTTCCCTAGGAGGAAGTGATATCGGTGTCTCATCTCTAATGGATATCTTAGCAGTAACGCAATATGCAGGATGTGGTGGTGGTGTGGCCGCAGACTCGTCGGTATCAGACGGCTCAGTCTCTTCAGCAGATGGGGCCTGATCAACAATTGATAAAGCAACAACTGTAGAGTCGGCAGGAGCTGGGTGCTCCTCCTCCTCCTCATCCCCTCAATATTAACATCCTCATCCTCGTCACCATCGTCTCCTCCATCGGCAGTATAATCGGCAGGATCCTCCTTGGGGTCCTCATCATCATCCTCCTCCGGATACTCCTCAGGATCAGACTCAGGAACATAACCTGGTGAATCAGCAGTAGGTGAGACAGTAGCAGGTAGTGGCTGCTCCTCAGCTGGAAGTATCTCATCCTCTAGTGGCATGAACTCCGGGTATACAGGCTCCGGAACAAACTCTGGTGAAGGTGGGTACTCAGGACCCGACACATAATCAGGAGATGGCGAGGCCTGAAAAGCAGCTACCATATAGGCATATGGGTCCTCTAGCATCACGGGTGGTCCATCAACTCCCGGTGATCCGATATTTGGCAAATCCGTAAATAGGCTGGACACAACAGTGTATGTAACCGTGGAATCCTCAGAATCCGACATGACTGTATCTGAAAATCCAAAATAGCTTATATTAGTATTTAATATAAGACTCTTATAGTAATATACACTTATATCATAGCATGTATATCAATCATGAATGCATCTAGTCTAATCAACTAATGCAACAACTAGTGTATGCATGTATGTATGTATGTATATATGTCCCGTGAAAATCCCTTTGTATGAATGCAATGTTTGAAAACGGTTATAGTCCAGCAAAAACATTTGACCTGGTTCTCTATAACCTTGGCTCTTGATACCAATCTGTAACACCCCCAAATTGGGTCGCAGCGGAATAAGGGTCCGGGGCGTGTTACTTCATAGATCAATAACACAAGATATATATAGAACGACCAAAAAGTCGTTTAAAACCGATACATTGGATTTAACAAAGTATTTGTTACATAAGCCCGAAGCTTCACTTGTTCACTTGTTCAAAATACAAAGATTTCTAGCCCATAACAGATATACAAAATGTAATGCGACAAAATCTTTAATGCATGATATCCAAATCAAAACCACCAATGTATCCCTTGCACCTCGTGCTTATTGACCTCCTGAAAAACATTACTTTAAAACGTCAACAATAATGTTGGTGAATTCATAGGTTTGATAAATCGTATATTGTAGGACCACAAGATTTCCCAAGTGTATGATAATGCAACAGATGCAGACATCATATAAATGTAATTATGTTGCCCTAAGCTCATGACACTGAAGCTCGACATAAATGAATACAATATAAATTGCCTACATTGCCCATGTTTATGTTCTAAACCGAAACATCCTATGTTCGACATGGTATACGTTCGTTTGTCGAGTGATAGCTAATCACCCGAACTGGGATGTCAATCCCAATAGATCTATTCATAACATTCGCGCTCACAATCCAGTAATTGACAGTTCATGATAATGGGCTCAACTAGGGTTATCACTACTTAGGAAACACGTAATCATAAAGTAAAAGTATCCACTTGTGTCCAATTATAAAACAATGAATGTTTCTCACCCCAAAAACTTGTAAAACAAAATCATGTAAAACGTAGGGCTATGAACTCACCTTGAGTGAACGATAATCAAATATATAACAGAAAATGAGTCACGGTAATGATCGAATGCAACCTAATCCAATATAGGTCGTATAAGTACTAATCACTTTGAGTAACTACTACCATATACAATTCTATATAGCTCAATCACCATCTAATCGTTTTAGTGAAATCGTGTTAAAAAAGTTAAAACGTTTATAAATAGTTCGATAGTAAAAACGACGCAATTTCTTCGTTTTAAGCTCGTTTCTTACGTCCACGTCTTCGTATTAAGATGATATATAAAAATATGACATTTTTATATTTTAAGACCTTCTGATGAACAGTACTTTTACTGTTCATGACGTTTTATAAATTCAGTTTTAATTGACGTAAACCCGTAAATGTAATAACTTATTCGTTTTAATCCCGATTTTAGCCATTCCTTTGAGCACGTCTTCATTATTGAAAGATGTATCAAAATTATTACATTTTATAAAGTTGGGTCTGCTAATGAACAGTAACTTTTTATAAAAGTATTAATCATTGTAAACTTGTTATTAGCGTATCTCCTTCGTTATTAATTGGTTTTTCGAGTTCTTTACATATTTGGAAACGTCATGAGATGTATTATTTTTATAAAATGTAAAATTTACTGTTTGGAATTCGAAACCAAACAGCCCTTTTTATAACTTGTATATAATTAATTATATACTTTTGTTTTATATACTTTTCAACTAATTAAAATACCACAAATCCTTCACAAGTCTTTATATCATATGTCTTACATATAATAGTGTCCATAGGTCCATAATTTGTCCAAGAGCATCAAGATCAACAAGTCCTTAACATCACATGAAATCATAAACTTTCTTAAGTAAACTTTTACTAGTTTGTACATATACATTTTATACTTAAACCAATATGATGCCATACTTATATTTCCTTCATTCCATGATATTTACAACCACATAACACATGAATAAGTGTACAAAATCATAATCATAAGTAAAAATGTGTTTGACATGTTTAAAAGCATCCTAATGGTGATTTTGCTACATAGAACATATATACTCATAAAGTCATAAATATAAATTCATAAAGGATTTTAGATAACCTTAGGTGAATGAGTGATGAATGGGAAAACAAATCACACCCTTGTGATTTAAACCTTTGTTTGAAAATAAAGGGTGAAAACCCTAATTTTTCTAAGAAAACCCTAGCTTTCACAACCAAGAAACCCTAATCCACAATAAAACCCTAATCCTTCCTTTTCCTTGCTTTAACACTTGTAAAGACTTAACCAAGCCTTTAAACCTCTTTGGAATATCTTAGATATAGTGTAAGAATGCTTGTATAAGTGGTAGAAAAATTTATATGGATTTCTTGTGTGGTTTAGTTTTGAGCCGTGGGTATGTAGACCAAAAGGGAGGGATTTGTTTTTGTTTACACCTTGAAAATGAGTATGTATGAGTTTCTTTGTTACTTGCACTCTATACATATAACCATGGACTAGTCAAAGACACAAAGGAGGGTATTAAGGAAGTCTTAGTCTAAGTTACTATTAGAGCAAGTAAAGAAAATGGTCTTGGTTCCCTAATAGTTGAGAACATCCCATGAAAATAAGGAAGTGTGTTTTGTAGATATTTCTTTGTATCTAACTACCCATATCCGATTTTGTATGTATATGTATGATATATTTTTGTAATTTTTGAGTATTGGGTATAATCGTGGGTATTTGTTGAAGCGTAGAAAAGTTTTGGTGGTTTCGGGTATGCCTAAACGTATTTTATCGTGAAACGTAAACAATTTACGTAACCAATAAAATAAAATGAATAAAGTTAATAATTATCTTCAAAATAATTACTTAACACTTGCTTGATTTAAACATTTAATTGTTTGAAGCCAATTTACATCGAACGATAATTTTTAGCTTACGCGATTTAACTTAATGATTACGATTTAAAAGCAAACGCGTACAATACTAAAAATACATAGTGAATTTATTGAAATCGCAAATGACCCTAAAACACGAGGTGTTATATTCACGATCATGCATTTTGGTTTGACTAATGCTCCTGTGGTATTCATGGACATTATGAATCGTGTATGTAAACCATATTTTGACAAGTTTGTCATCGTCTTCATTGACGACATCTTGATGTGTTCAAAGACCAAATAGGAGCATGAATTCATCTGAAGTTGATATTGGAGTTGCTTGAAAAAGAGAAATTGTTTGGAAAATTCTTAAAATGTGAATTTGGCCACGAAAAGTTCATTTTCTCGAACATGTAGTGAACAATGAAGATATTCATGTGAATCCCAACAAAATCAAAACAGTAAAGAACTGGAAGCCTCGAAAACCTCAACCGAGATCCATTCATTTCTAGGATTGACAGGATATCACAAGCGATTTATCGCAAACTTCTCGAAGATTGCAAAACCTCTTACCCTGCTGACTCAAAAAGAAAAGATTTTGATTGGGGTGATGAACAAGAAAACACCTTTTAGACACTGAAGGACATGTTACGTAATGCCTCGATTTTGGCGCTACCCAAAGGACCAAATGACTTTGTAGTTTATTGTGACGCATCGAACTAGAGTTTTGGTTGTGTGTTGATGCAGAGGAACAAGGTAATTGCATACGCATCCAGATAACTCTAAATCCATGAGAATAATTACACCACTTACAATTTAGAGTTAGGCACAGTAGTATTTGCTCTCAAAATCTGGAGACACTATTTTTACGGAACAAAGAACATTATCTATACTGGCCATAAGAGCCTCCAACATATCTTTGATCAGAAAGAGTTAAATATGCATTAAAGATGATGGATATAACTTTATCAGCGATTATGACTGCGAGATTTACTACTATCTAGGTAAAGCGAACTTAGTAGCTGATGCATTGAGCAGCAAGGAATGGATGAAACCAAGACGAACTCGAGCTATGAGCATGAAGATTCACTCTAACATTAAGGATATCATACTAGAAGCTCAGAGTGAAGCGTCTAAGAATGTCAATACTTCAACATAAATGTTGCGAGTTTTAGACAAACAATCTGAAAGGAAAGACGACGGCGGACTGTATTTTGTTTAACGAATTTGGGTGCCAGTTTATGGAAATTTAAGAACTTTGATAATGAATAAAGCCCATACTACAAAGTATTTTGTACATCCTGGAGCAGACAAGATGTACTATGATCTACAAGACTTATATTGGTGGCCTGGAATGAAGAAGGATATCGCTTTGTATGTTAGTATGTGTTTGACATTCTTTAAAGTTAAAGTAGAGCACCAGAAACCATCAGGATTACTTCAACAGCCATAGATTCCTGAGTGGAAATGGGAGAATATCACTATGGAATTCATAGTGAAATTACCGAGAACCAGTAGCGGACATGACGCGATTTGGGTCATAGTCGATCGACTGACCAAATCTGCGTATTTCCAAGCTGTCTGCGAAGATTTCAAGACAGAAAAGTTGGCAAGACTCTACATCAACGAGATAGTAGCAAGGCACTGTGTGCCTGTGTCAATTATATCTGATCGTGATAGTCATTTCACATCACGATTTTGGCAATCGCTACCAAAAGCATTAGGAACGCAACTGGATCTGAGTACAGCTTACCATCCCAAAACCAATGGCCAAAGTGAGCATACCATTCCAACATTAGAAGATATGCGGAGAGCTTGTGCAATTGATTTTGGTGGAAACTAGGATACTCACCTACCGTTAGTAGAATTCTCATACAACAACAACTACCACTCGAGCATGAAATGTGCTCCTTTTGAAGCATTGTATGGAAGGAAGTGTCGAACACCCATAACTTGGGCAGAGGTAGGAGAAAGCAAAATAATTGGACCAGAAATTATCTAGGAGACAACCGATAAAATTGTTCAAATCAAAGAGCGATTGAAGACGGCACGAGATCGCCAAAAGAGCTATGCAGACCACCGACAAAATCCGTTAGAGTTTAGTGTCGGTGATAAAGAACTACTTAAAGAGTCACCTTAGAAAAACGTAGTATGTTTCGGTAAGAGAAGCAAGCTTTTGTCGAGATATGTAGGGCCGTTCGAGGTGGTCGAACGAGTAGGTCCTGTTGCTTATCGATTGTGTCTACTGCAAGAACTTGTAGGCATTCATGACACATTCCACGTGTCAAACCTAAAGAAATGCCTAGCTGATGTAAACTTGTACGTACCGCTAGAAGAAATCAGGATCGACGACAAACTACGTTTTGTTGAGGAACCTATTAAAATTATGGACCGTGAGGTCAAGAAGCTTAAACGAAGTTGGATTCCCATTATAAAAGTTCGTTGGAACTCCCGAAGAGGACCAAAATTTACATGGGAAAGAGAAGATGAGATGAAGCGCAAGTATCCACAACTATTCGCGAGCGATACGACTTAGGATGAGCAACTGAAATTTCGGGATGAAATTCCCTTTAACAAGGGAAAACTATGACATCCGTCAACTTTAAGGTCAGTAACCAAAAGCAGATGTATGATATTTGACTCTCTTAATTATTTGTGGAGTCACATTTATGTGGTCATACTATTTTTAGCATTTAACGCTTGTTTTTTTTTCTAGGAACCCTAGTTATGCGAACGCACCTTTGACCTAACGATCCTAGTTAACAGTCCTAACGACCAACGATATGCTCAAATAACATTATAACAATGTCAAAACACATGGGAAAACATAATTCATTCACTTTGGTGCACTTAGGTCAATGTACTTTTTATAACTTGCAAGTTTCTCGGTAAACACGATATTTCATAAATTTTTACATTTTTCCACTTACGCTTCTTATAACGGACTTAAAATACTTCAATATGACCTAAGTATATAAATTTACTCTTAACCAACATTACATAACATATTTTACATTTAACCAACAATAAACTACACATTATACACATAACTATTCCTTTTTACACAAAACCTTATACATTTAACCTACAAAATACTACCTACACTTAATATATACATACAAAATAAATTTAAATACCAAAAATTAGATTTTGCTTCCCCTTGGAGACCTCAAAACTAACACACATGGTAAACCACCGCAAAATTTGGCAATTTACATTCATAGCCTACTTACACACTCTTTATTACTCTTACTTTTCCCACAACCACTCTTCATCACTTCATTATTTCTCACACACACCATTTTCTCTCTAAAACACAAATCTTATCCCTTCATCTCTCCAAATATTCAGCCACCAAACCACCACCATTCAAACATCTTGTTTAACACAAGAATAACACTCTAAAAGGCTTGTTTAATCATCCTTAACAAGCTTCTTGATTTGTTTTTCATTAAAAGCACCATCTTAGAAAGTTGAATCCTCTCAGCCTCATCTTCATATTGTCATTCTCTTGGTGTTCTCATAGGTAAGGTAAAGGTACAAGACGGCTTGTGCTTATCTTGTACCCAAAAAGTGCCATTTATGGCTTCAACATATTTGTTCATCTTCTTTTGTTTTAACCCACAAGATAATAAACCTACTGATAATATAGTGTTTTGACACTCTTTAAATAATGATAATATTCTTATAAATTTGTATAAGTGGTTTGATGATTCGAATGATAAAACTAGTGATGATATGGGGCGTAAAACCATGATTTAGAGCTAGATCAGGTGTAAACTTGTACATGCAATGGCTTAAAAATATTTTAAGGTACCTACTGATTTTTCTTTAAAAAAAAGATGTTTACATATTTATAAAATGAGTTCAAGAGTTGTTTTAGTCGTTTTTGCATTTTGGGTTAGTGGTTTGACTTGATTAAGTCAAAGCTATTTTTCAAACAGCCCATATTTTATTTTTGGGTCATATTGATTGGAGCATAAGTTGATGATAAATAAATATTTTGACATGATTCAAGAGCCTAGAATCAAGTTCTTTGAGTCTAGTTTCTAGAAATATAATCCTTTTAAAAATATGAGGTCGTTTTGTTAGTCAAAGTTGCAAAATGGTAAAAGGTGTCAAAACTGCCCAAAAATATCTTTTCAACCCTTGTACTTAAATGATCATAAATCATAAACCACGATGAATCTATCATTGAAAATGATATGGGAGACACTGAGTCTCGCTTTGGCCTAAGTCATATAACCTCAATTTAGACCCTCTGATCATTAAAATACTTTGGTATGTCAGGATTTGGCCATTTTTGGAGTCGGGTTTAAATGGTTGAG
>BQNB010020648.1:0-62756 GCA_026074375.1 Tanacetum coccineum | reverse complement strand
CACGTGGAACGTGTCATGAAAACCATATAACTCTTCAAGCAAATCTAACCTATAGGCTACAAGGCCTACTTTTTTAATAATCTCAAAAGGTCCAACAAATCTAGGTGCTAGTTTCCCTTTCTTCCCAAAGCGTACCACACCTTTCCAAGGTGACACTTTGTGCAAAATATGGTCACCCACACTAAACTTTAAAAGCTTCCTCCTCTTATCAACATAACTTTTCTAATGATCACGCGCATCCTTAAGTCTATCCTTAATCTGTGAGATCTTCTTGGTGGTCTCCTGTACCAACTCAGGCCCTATCAACTGACCTTATCCAACCTCAGCCCACATAATTGGCGAATGACACTTTCTACCATACAATGCCTCAAACGGAGCACATCTCACACTAGAATGATAACTATTGTTATACGAAAACTCAACCAATGGAAGATGAACATCCTAACTTCCTACAAAGTCCAGGATGCACACTCTAAGCATGTCTTTCAAAGTATGAATAGTATGCCCACTCTGGCCATCGGTCTGAGGGTGGTAAGCCATACTTATGTCTAAATGATTTCCTAATGCCTCTTGTATTGACTGCCAAAACCTTGATGTAAAACGACTATCACGATCTGATATGATCAAGATCGGCACACCATGTCTAGCAACTATCTCATTTAAATACTATCTAGCTAATCTATCCATCTTATAATCCTCACGCATAGGTAGAAAATGAGTAGACTTAGTCAATCGGTCCACAATGACCCAAATTGTGTCATTCCCACTACTAGTCCTAGGCAACTTAGTCACAAAATCCATAGCTATTCCTTCCTATTTCCATTCGGGAATCTCATGTTGCTGGAGTAAGCCGAATGACCTTTGATGCTCAGCCTTAACCTTCAAACAAGTCAAACACTTACTAATATACATAACTATGTCCTTCTTCATTACCGACCACCAATACCTATCTCTAAGGTCATAATACATCTTATCAGCTCCTGGGCGTACAAAGTACTTCGACTTATAGGCTTCATCCATTATCAGGGTCCTCACATCACCCTTCAAAGGCACCCATATTTGATCCAGGTAGTACAAATTCCCATCACTTCTCTGTTCTATCATCTCATCCAACCCTATCTGCAATCCTGCAGACTCATCCACAACCTCCTTTTGAGTCGCCAGTATCCTATCCTTGACACTCAACTGAAGGGTCATATTCATAGCTCTAACTCTCTTAGGCTTTACTCTTTCATTCCTACTTAGGGCATCAACCACCACATTTGCCTTACCAAGATGGTAGCGAATCTCACAGTCATAATCACTAAACAACTTTATCCAGTGACGCTGTCGCATATTCAACTCTCTTTGACTAAAGATATGCTGAAGACTCTTATGATCCGTATAGATGACAATCTTTGTCCCATACAGATAATGTCTCCAAATCTTAAGGGCAAACACAACTGCTCCCAATTCCAAATCATGGGTCGTATAATTCTTTTCATGAATTTTCAACTGCCTAGACGCATATGCTATCACTTTACCTCTCTGCATCAACACGCAGCCTAGTCCTAACCCAGACGCATCACAATATACCATAAAGTCTTCCGGTCTGTCGGGGAGAGATAAAACAGGCGCATTACACAGCTTATCCTTTAAAGTTTGAAATTTCAATTTCTGTTCCTCACCCCAATCGAAAGTCTTACACTTCTGAGTCAAGATAGTAAAAGACTTAGCTATCTTAGAAAAGTTCTCAATGAACCTACGGTAATATCCAGCCAATCCTAAGAACGAACGAACCTCAGATAGAGTTCTAGGGGCTTTCCAATTTTTAACAGCTTCAATCTTACTAGGGTCTACATGAATCCCTTCACAATTTATCACATGCCAAAGAAACTGCACTTCTCTTAGCCAGAATTCACACTTAGAAAACTTAGCATACAGTTTCTCCTTCCTAAGCAGTTTCAAGACTAACCTTAAGTGTTCTACATGCTCCTCTCGAATCTTATAGTAGATTAAGATATCGTCTATAAACACTATTACAAACTTATCAAGATAAGGCCTACAAACTATGTTAATTAAATCCATGAATACCGCTGGTGCATTAGTCAAACCAAAGGGCGTTACTATGAACTTCAAAATGTCCATAACGAGTTCTAAATGCAGTCTTTGGAATGTCATCCACATTACTCCGCTGATGTATCCGGACTAGAGATCTATCTTTGAGAAAAACTACGACCCTTGCAGTTGGTCAAATAGATCATCAATCCTAGGAAGCAGATAACGATTCTTAACAGTCAACTTGTTCAATTCTCTATAGTCAATGCACATCCTAAAAGAACCATCCTTTTTCTTTATGAACAATACTGACGCTCACCAAGGCGATGAGCTTGGTCGAATGAAACCTTTGTCTTGGAGTTCCTTGAGTTGTCCCGACAACTCCTCCAATTCAGAAGGTACCAAACGATAGGAGACTTTGCTACTGGCATTGCTCCAGCGATTACCTCAATTCGAAACTCAATTTCCTAAATAGGCGGCAATCCAGATAGGTCACTCGGGAATACCTCGAGAAAATCTCTCAATACTACTATCTCTTCTTATTCCTTCTCGTTAGCCTTAGCACTCTTTAGCTGCCTCATCTTTCTTCCGGTTTCTCTACTAATACTCTAAGCACTTTGTCATCCAGTAGTGGTATCCTTACTACTTTCTCATGACAAATTATTTCAGCCTTATAATTAGACAACCAATCCATACCTATAATCACATCAAAACTCCCATGCCCAAAAGGTATCAAATCGATGTCCAAAGACATGACCCTCGATTCTAGATTCAACCCTTAAAAACCATATCAATCTCTACGAGCTGCCCGCTAGCTACTCAATACTCAAATCTGAAACCTAATTCACTGGGCTCTATGCTACAGAGGTATAAACGTGTGGAAAACAAAAATATAGTTGGCAACCAGCGTCAATAAGGTAGTGGCAAAATGATTTTTTAAAGTAAACATACTCGTCACAATGTTCAGATCCAGGCAAGCTTCCTCTGCTCCTAACATGAATGCCCTACCCCTAGCTTGGTTCCTTTGGTTTCCATGACCCTAACCCCCGTTATTAGTACACTGTTTGGATGATTTCCTCCCAGTCCTTGTGCCCTATTCAATCTAGGACAAGCTGACCTAACATGGTCGGTACTACCACACTCATAACATACCCTAACAGTTGGGTTTCTAGCATTGACAGGATTCACATTCCTAGGCACGCCTCTACAATCCTTTGCCAAATGACCCAGGCGGTTACAGTTGAAGCATGTGCGACAAGGCCCTCCGGGTGCATAGTAGGAGTTGCAGGTGGTACACTTGGGCCAAGCACCCGTATTCTCTCTTCCTACAGGGTTTGCGGTAGTAGCAAAAGCATTTCTAGTCCTAGTCCTCTTATTATCATCCCTACCATTCTTATCCTTGCTAGGTTCCCCCATATTTCCTCTTTTCTTAACCTTCTTAATTGATCCATTCCTAACAGCCTCATCGGTCAGTGCACCAGAAATCTGCACAGCCTTCTGTATAGTCTTTGGCTCTGTTGCTGCCACCATCCCACGGATCTGTGGAGCAAGGCTATACACGTACCTCTTAATCTTCCTACTTTCGGGAGTTACTAAGTGAGGAACTAACCTAACCAACTCATGAAACCTATCAGTATACGCAGCATGGCTAGCCCTGACCATGGCGTGATTCCACAACTCAGCTTCCAACTTTTGCATCTCATGACTAGGATAAAACTCTTCTATCATCATAAACTTAAAGTCATTCCATGACATACTAACAGCAACTTCCCAACTTAGCGTGCGGATCTAAGAGTTCCACCATGTTAAAGCCTAACCCACAAGTGAACCAGTAGTGTATTTCACTTATTGGTCAATACTACAACCACTCATATCTTGCACGGACTCCATTTTCTCAATCCACTGAGTAAGAACTACAACACCTCCCTTACCATCATATTCCTTAGGGTTATAATCTAAGAACTCCTTATATGAACAACCTACCCGGTTGCCATTTACTAATACATTCCCAACGTTCTCCTGAACGTTCTCATTAACCACATTACCATTTTGATTTCCAATATTTCATTAGTTACCAACCTGAGCTAGCATGGCAGGTAAGAGGTTCTGCAATTGCTGGGCAATGATCGTCGAGAAGTCGGGTGCTCCCCCATTGACTCTCTCTACATTCCCATTGACTCCCTCTACGCCCCTATTAGTTCCCACTCCTTGGTTATTCCCTTAACCATTTAATTCTTCAACATGGTCATCATTACCTCCTTAGGTCCTACTCTACTCCTCGAGCACCTAACTCGAGAGTTTTCTTCACTATGTCAACAAGCTCCCTTATGGCGGAGAAAACCTTACACAACTTTCGCTTATCTTGATTTCTGACACTAAGCTAGATGTCGAGTTCTAATCTTAGCTAGAACCAATCTACCACAACTTCACAACTTCACTACACAACTTTGCTTCACGACTTGATCACGACTACACAACTTCTTCACACCTTAGTTTTCTTCACACCACTACTTCACCAAGCCACTACTATAATCACACCTAACTAACACTACTAGGAAGATCACCAAGATCCAACTATACTTACAACAATCACCTAGATCTAACAACTAGACAGCTTTATAAGATTTACAAATGATTTACAAGTTATGATATGGATGCAATAAGATTGCAACAACAACAATGTGTAATCACATCTTCATCTTGATGATGGAAGTATTATTCTCTTGCACTTGAGTAATTAAGCTTGGATCACTTGGAAACAAAGCTTTATGATTAAATGATCAAAGGATTTTAATGAGATGTGTGGGCTGTTTTTTAATTAGAAAGAATAAGTGCAAAAGGTGAGAAAATAGTGGGGAAAAGTCCAGTATTTATAGGACAAACTGGAGGAGCGTCTACCTATGGGCGGTCCCCTTAAATAGGTGGGCGGTCCCCTTAAAATTAAGGGGGCCGCCCGTGTATTTAAGGGGGCCGCCTATGACTGGGCGATTCCCCAGTTTGCTTTATGTGTAGGAGAATTTCTGAACTTTCTAGCCTTGAGGTCGAAAAATTGAATTTAAAATGTTTATTTGAATAAAAAACATCTCTTTATTGTAGAAAATGTGTTGTAAGTTTATAAAAGAGTTACAACATTTTATAAAAGTGTGATGTTGAATAAAATATCCCTTGATCAGAAAATGCTTAAGCAATTTTTATATTCATACCTTTAAGTGATATAATTTTCGAAAATAAAACTTTACTAGTAATTACTGTATACGTTTAATTTACATTGAAAGTTTTTAATATTTTGTGATATCAAAAACATAAAGATGTTAAAAAATTATAATGTTTTAGACATATATTTATCAAAAATCTCCCCCTTTTTGATGACTACAAAAATTAAACACATAATGAAAAATTATTTTAAAGAAGTATTTAGTGAGTTTTATGCCATTTTCTCTTTCGTGCATAGCAGTTTTGAATAATGTGAACATATGCCTTTGATTTGCTGAATTTTATGTGTTGATATATGCGTGTTGTTAAGTTTAGATGAAAAAGATTGTTGGTTTTGTGTGGAATAAGTAATCTACATGTCATTCAATGTGTGTGTGCTTAAATATCAATATGATGTATGTATGTTCTTGGTGAAATGATGCTCGTTTGAATGAAAGATGTTGAGTTCGTGTGTGTATGATGCTACAAATTGTTAATGGATATACCATGATGCTAAATGGGTAAAACAATTGACATAACAAATCATCCTATACTCGAACTTAATTTTTCAAAGTTTTTTAGACTTGATCGAATTTGTAGTTTGTGTTGTCCACGAATTCGCAAACCTCAGTAACGGACGATATGGCAATTATTAGTTACACCCAAATTCACAGTAAGCCTATGATGTCCGAATTAGCAATGTCATATATGACACGAATTAGCAGGGAACCTTTAGCATGCGAATTCGCAGATTGCAGTAATATCCGAATTGGCAATGTCATGTGGGGCACGAATTCACAGGTTGTAGTACTATCCAAACTTGCAGTTGTCTTTAGGATTCGAATTCGCAGACTAACACATGACACGAATTTACACTTTGCCAGTTATGTCCGAATTAGCAATTTGACTTATGACACGAATTCGCAGTTTCCCAATTGTGTCCGAATTTGCAGTTTGACAAATGCCACGAATTCGCAATTTCTAATTGTGTTCGAATTAGCAGTATTTCACTTAAAACCAAATTCAATCATAACTCATGGATTCAAAAAGGATACACACGTAGATTATAATCATAAAAGGTGACTTAAAACTTGTGTTAGGTAGCAAATTTAAAATTGGTTATCTTTGAAATCTAATCAAGTTAAAATAGGATTAATTCAACTAAGCCAATTCAAGTTCACTCTTTCAACGGTTATCTTTCAAAAGGTGTTACAAGCATTCAATGCCACTTTAGGGTCTCTAGATATAGTGTCTATATAAACTTGGTTATATAAACTGTATTGACTGTTTCTTAGCAGAATCATGAGTATCACTAAAGAACAACAACAAGCTTTGGACGATGCTCTTGTACTAATAGAACAACGTCTCACGATTGGCAGTTGCAACTACAGATTAAGCACTACATTCAAGCCTAAGGAACCCACATTTCAAGTCGCTTTGGATGTTCTTTCACTTGATCCTTTTTATCAAGCCTTTCTGATCACTGCAAGTGTCCCTGCTATCTACATGCAATAATTCTAAAATACTGCTTCTTACCACAAGCACACCATCAGATTCAAGATGAACAAAAAGAGTTACTCTTTTGATCTGGACACTTTCAGGAACATGCTTTAGATATGTCCAAAGCTTCCTGGACAGCATTTTGTTGATACTCTGTTTGAAGAAGACATTCTTGCTTTCATGCGAGAACTTGGATATTCTGGAACTATCAAGCTTCTCTCTAAAGTCAAGGATGATTTGCTACCTCAACCTTGGAGAACATTTGCTATTATCATCAACAAATGTCTTAGTGGTAAAGTTGCCAGAATCGACACAATTCGACTTTCTAGGGCTCAGATTCTTTGGGATTATATCATCAAGAAAATGTTGACTTTTTCTACCTTCTATGGGAAGGCTTAGTGTATCAGATCGAAAACAAGGAGTCCAGAAAGAACAAGTACCTGTACTACCCAAGATTTACCAAGGTCATCATCAACCACTTCATGTCACAAGATCAATCGATTCCGAGAAGGAACAAGGTGGATTTTCACATGGCTAATGATGATCCCATTCTCACTACAATGAGGTTCATCCCTCAGCATGAAGTAGTTCAGCAATATGGTGCCATTCTTCCTGATTACTTAACAACTCAAGCGATGAAAGAATCTGAAGCATACAAGACTTACCATGCTCTTGCTATTGGAAAAGTGCAACCAAAACCAAAATATGTACATCGATCTTCCAGGACAAAGACTGATGATGTACCCAAACCTTCCTCTGGTAAAAGAATCAAAGCAATTGCTAAGGTAGCAAAGTCTAGAAAGAAAAAGAAACCAGCTATCGGATTGGACACTCTCTTAGATATAACATTGACTAAGGCTGAACAATTAAAGCTGGCTACCAAACGAAGCTTAACTTAAACTTACATCTCTCAACCCAGCGGCTCTGGTGCACATGAAGGAACTCGTGTTAAACCAGGGGTTCTCGATGTACTTACATATCGCTCAGATGATGAGGAAGAGATACCTTGGAAGTCAAGTGATGAAGACGATAATGATGATAATGAAGATGATGATGATGATCAAGGTGTTCCAGATGATGATCACGGTGATGATAATGATAGTGAACAAATAGTATCCGACACTGAGGGTGATGATTTTGTACATCCCAAGTTTACTTCTCATGATACTGAAGAAAGACATGATGAAGAAGATAAATATGAACAGTCTTTTGATTCGAGGGTTCAAACACCTTCTCATTATGAACCTTTGGATGATGAAGCAAATGATGATTTAGCACAAAGTGGATATGCTGAGGAAGAAGAGGTGAATGTTGAACAAACTTTTGAAGCAAACATTAATCTGGAAGGAAGAGATGCGGAAATGACTGACGCTCCTAAAACTACTCAAGTAATTGAAGATACTTATGTGACCCTAACTCTGGTTAATCCCGAAGGTCAACAGCAGAGTTCTTCTGTGTCATCTAGTTTTATCTCCAACATGCTCAATCCAAATCCAGACACAGGTATTGACTCCGTTCTTAACGTTGAGACAACTTCACTTGTAGATGTTCTTGTTACTTCTCAAGCTACAACAACACTTCCTCAACCATCCAATCCTCTCATTCCACCTGTACAACAAACACCAACTCCCACACTAGCAACTACTCCAAGTTCCTCGCTTCTTAATCTTCCAAACTTTGGATCTTTATTCGGGTTTGACGATCGTCTAAAGAGACTGGAAGATAACTTCTCAAAATTCAAGCAGACTAAGCAGTACGCTACAGCTCTCTCCTCGATTCCAAACATAGTTGACAATTATCTAGGTTCCAAGCTAAAAGAATCAGTGGATGTTGCAGTTCAACTCAAGTCCGACAGACTTCGCGAGGAAGCTCAAATTAAAAACGAAAGCTTTCTCAACAACCTTGATGCGACCATGCAGAAAATCATCAAGGAACAAGTCAATACTCGAGTCAAAAAGGAAGTTTCCAAGATCCTCCCGAGAATTGAGAAGCTAGTTAATGAGCAACTTGAGTCTGAGGTTCTGATTCGATCATCACATGAAGCCAAGTCATCTCATGTTGTCGTAACTAATCTATCTGAACTAGAACTTAAAAAGATACTCATCGACAAAATGAAGAGTAACAAATCAATAGACAGATCTGATGAACAACAGAACTGTTAGCCTTAAAATATGCCAGCTAATACAGAATTATATTAGTTTTCATTAGTCGGACACACAGGGACTAGAAATGTCAAGTGTAGTAAGTAGATCGTGTCCCGGGCTATATATATCCCCTCCATACTGCCATGGAGGGGTAGAGGATAATCATTTGGTCTCATAAGTGTGTGGTGTTTCTCTCTCTAGAAAACACACACACTCTTTCCTTTCTCTCTCTAATAAAATGGCTTACTTTCATTGCTATCCTCCTCGACCTCCGGATCGTCTTTTGTTAGTGAAATCTTGTTGTTAACAATTGGCATCAGAGCCTAGGAGCATATGGTGTTCGTGGTTTGTAGATTTGGAGGTGTTCGTGGTGTTTCTTTTTGGTAAAAACTCCAACTGAACACACCTTACTTTTTGATCTAAATCGTGTGTTTTACGACGATCAACTTGTACTTTTGTTAGTCTTATATGTACTAGCAACTTATTTGGGTATCAAAACACGTTTTTGGATCAAAAATTTCTTGGTTTTTGAAGAATTTTTAAAGACAGCGAAATGTGTTTTGAAGGAAGCGAAACATGTTTGAAGGAAGCCAAATGTGTTTTGAAGGCAGCGAAACATGTTTGAAGGGAGTGAAATGTGTTCTTGAAGGGAGCGAAATATGTATTTTGGAGCGAAATATGTATTATTAAGCGAAATATGCAGGTCAAGTCATATTTCGAGCAAAATATGTCAAAATTTCTTCAAGCAAAACATGTTGGAAGATTTCAAGCGAAATGTTCAAGGAAATGTCAAGCTAAATGTGCAATTTCTTCTCAAGCGAAACATGTTTCTTAAACCAAGTGAAATGTGTAATTTCCTTAAACCAAGCGAAATGTGTAGATTTTAAGCGAAATATGCAGGTCTGATTCTCAAGCGAAATATGTTGAAATGTGCCAAGCGAAACATGACACTGTTTAAGGAAATTTTATGTTTTGAAAACCTAATTTCCCGAAAAAAAATTTGACCTTACCGCGAAATAAAAGTAAGCCATTTTATTAGAGAGAGAAAGGAAAGAGTGTGTGTGTTTTCTAGAGAGAAACACCACACACTTATGAGACCAAATGTTTATTCTCTGCCCCTCCATGGCAGTATAGAGGGGATATATATATAGCCTGGGACACGATCTACTTACTACACTTGACATTTATAGTCCCTGTGTATCCGGCTAATGAAAACTAATGTAATTCTGTATTAGCCGACATATTTTAAGGCTAACAATCTTCCCCCAATATGTAGGCATATGGAATTACTTACAATGTTCCTAACAAGTACAAATACAACAAAATAAAATGACATCCAATGTAGGTTCTTGGTTTTGGATCTATATAGCCTTTGTAAGACAATAGCTAACTTGAATAAATCCAAATCAACTATGTGAGAGACACTGACTATGAATACCAAGTGTTAATGCGGAATCTTAACACAAGTATTAAGAAGAACACAATATAATACTAACTTTGCTATTGATTTCTATTAAGCTTCAATGCTACTATTTGTTATATAAAACTCTATGCCGTAGGGTTCCTTTTATACACCAAGGAAACCCTAAAAGGCTATACAAAACGTGTGAAAAGATAACATATATCTTTTCCTAATATATCTCTAAGATAACACTTATCTATAGAACAGACTTAACTAGACAAGAACAGAACTAACTATTGTTCTGCCAGACTTAACTTAGTACTGGCAGACTTAACTATGTCTACCAGACTTAATTCTATAACTACCAGACTTAAGTCTGTTTACAATAATTCCTAACAATCCTCCCCTAACTTGATCTTCACTTGTGAACTTCAAGTTTCTTTGATTATCTTCATGATAAGCTTCTTGAGGATGTTCTTAACAGCATTCTCGGAATTATTCTTGAACCGCAACTCTGTAAATCACAACTTGTCTTCTGCAACATCTAGTCTTCTAAGTATTATAATTATCTCTATGCAGCAACACTTGACTATCATCTCAGCAACATTAACTATATGTACATCAATTCATAAAGTTTCAGTCTATTCTCATCACTTTCATGTGTGTTAACTTATGTGAGAGGTAAATCATTGAAAATTTAATGGATTTGATGTCTCTTTACCAGTTAGCCATTAACTCTGGAGTAGCCAATGTTTGGTTGAAAACCCATGGTACATTGATAACCATTTCAACTCTTTGTACATGAAACATGGTGAGCTGAATTACCATATGATTTTTAGCAAATCATCAGCTATTAACGGATTTGATATAGCCTTTACCAAGCAATCGTTTGCTCTTGGGCTAGCCAATGCTTCAGTGCAATACTACGGTGCATTGATCACCATACAGTTTTTGGTAAACTATCAACCATCAACGGATTTGAGAAGTCTTTACCAAAACCGTTTGCTTTGGACTAGCCAGTCCTTACGTCTGTTAGACATGGTGGACTGATAACCATTTGTTGTGTTAGTGTATAGCACCTCTACCAAGTGTTGTTCTCCTCATCTCCATTCTAGATTTCTAACTCATCAATCTCCATTATTTTCTAATACCAGCTTGCTTCTCCATCATTTTCAAAAGTTTATAACAATCCTCATCTGGTTTTCCTCCTTGAAGTTTCTTGTCCAACATAGCTTTGCATACTTCAGCAGACAAAGGATACTTTCTCTCTATTAGCATATAAACATCTGCAGACTCCAAGTTCAAACAATGTACTCTGCAAGCATCATAGTATCTCCAACAAATTATCCTTTGTTGACCTGGCAAACTCCAAATTGAATCTGTACTAAGGGGTTCTTCAAACATGTTCTTCAAGTATTCCCAAAGTACCTTTTCAAATTCATCCTCTGGCTCATTCATACCATGTTTCTTCATGACAATCCTGTATAGCTCTGTAAGATCATCTCTTGATATGTCAGTCAGCATTGCTCCAAAGCTTATGTATACCATATCAGTTCCATTCTCCCTTACAATCTGGTATACACCTTTCCTTCCTTGCTTAATGATCTTGTAATTGGCTATACTGGGTGATTTTGTAGCTACAGGAACAGGATTAATGGGAATTTTAGTACCTGAAGTAGAATCATCTTTTTCATTAGCTTCATCTGAATCTTCAGATTCATCCCTATCATGGTCTGTATGGAATCCTTTCCTTGCTATCTGTTTTCTCCTCTTTCCAGTCTTCTTGGTTGGCTTATCATCTTTGTCTTCTTCAATCTTCTCCTCTGTTGGTTGAGTACCTTCATCATCAAACTTTAGCTTCTTTGCAGTTTTAGTTTGAAGCTCTTCACCAAATCTCTTCAAACTTTCCTTTGTTGCTTCAAAGTTCATAGGGACATAGGTATCCAATTGCTTAACCAATTTTTCAAATTCTGCTTTCACTTCTTCAAAATTCAACTTCTTCAATTGAGTCAACTTCCATGTCCCTTGATTCTTTAGAAAGTTTGACATATAGTTCCTGAGCTGTGTTTGAGTCATAGGCTTATTCCTTTTTGCTCTAGCTCTTTCCTCTGCAAAGTGTTTTCTTCTTTGATTTACCAATTCTACCATCCTTTTTGCATAATCTTCAACAGTAAGATCCTTTCCAAGCACACTCTCCTTAAATTCTGCATTTGCTTCAAGCTTTGCTCTAATAGTATCCCAATCTTCTTCAGTATAAGATTGAGCTTCAAACTGGACTTGAGCCTTCCTTTTCTTTTGTTCCTCTGTTAATTCTTGCTCATTGTTGGAAACACAAAAAGTGTCGGTCACTTCCAAGTTGTAATATGTCTTAGCTCGTAGATTGTGTCATGTTAAGTATAGAAGCTAATCCAGCCCAAGGCCCATGGGAAGCCCATCATAGCCTATGGGCCGGCTATCATGTAACTATATAAGCTCTCTCCTAGCCTTGGAGAGGGGTTGGTTGTTTCATTTTCCCATTTTCCACATAGTAATAACACTTCATCCATTCCATATACATTCTTTCACTAAACATCACAACCCACATCTCTCTCTCTTGTTCTTGGTAGATCATTAGATTACATGTTTCTTCAACACTAAATACCGTGGTATGATTGTTAGTTTACTCTATCTAACCGCTAGTCGCCCTGATATCATGTTTAGTGTATGTCTTTGCGCTCGTTTTCATGGAGCTCCTAAAACCTCTTACCTCAAAGCCGTAAAACGAATCTTTCGTTACATTAAAGGTACTTCTTACCTAGGCTTATGGTATCCCAAGGGAACCGGTCTTGAGACTATCATCTATGCCGATTCTGACCACGCGGGAGACTATGTCGACCAAAAAAGCACTAGTGGTGTATGTACCTTCATAGGTTGTTGTCTCACCTCATGGATGTCCAAGAAACAAACCGCCTTACGTGTCCACCGGAAAAGCTTGTCAACAAGCCTTATGGATGAAACAAGCTCTAGTAGATTATGAAGTTAAATTAAATGACGTACCTGTTCTTTGTGACAACAAAAGAGCCATAGATTAAAGCAAAAATCCCATTCTTCACTCTCGTACTAAAGATATAGAAATCCGTCATCACTCCTACCTCTTGTGTCCTTCCTTTCTTCACAATGCCTAAAGAGAACAAAACTAATCTAAAATGAACCGCAAGAATTAGTGTATTCCATCCAAGTTTGTGAAATCTTTGACGTTTGGGGCATAGACTTCATGGGACCATTCCCATCATCAAAAGGAAACAAATACATACTTGTGGCTGTGGACTACCTGTCAAAATGGGTTGAAGAGAAAGCGCTCCCCACCAACGACGCCCGAGTTGTTTGCAAATTTCTTAAATCTCTCTTTCCCAGATTCGGTGCCCCTCGTGCTATCATAAGTGATCGTGGAACACATTTTTGCAATGACCAGTTTGCAAAGGTCATGCTTAAATATGGAGTCACTCATCGTCTCTCCACCGCGTATCACCCACAAACAAGTGGGCAGGTTGAGGTATCGAATCGTGGCTTAAAAAGAATTCTTGAAAGGACAGTGGGCGAAAATCGTGCCTCTTGGTCAGACAAACTGGATGACGCTCTCTGGGCCTTCCGTACAACGTACAAAACACCCATCGGGTGCACTCCATATAAGCATGAATATGGAAGGCATGTCATCTGCCGATTGAGTTGGAGCACAAAGCTTACTGGGCCCTTAAGCATGCAAACTTTGATCTCAAGACCGCAGGAGATCAACGCAAAGTTCAACTCAATGAATTAAATGAACTGCGTGATCAAGCCTACGAAAATTCTTTGATTTACAAAGAGAAAACTAAGAGGATCCATGACGCAAAGATCAAAAACCGCGTTTTCAACGTCGGTGATCAAGTCCTCCTCTTTAACTCAAGATTGAAAATTTTTTCTGGCAAGTTGAAATTCCGCTGGTCAGGACCATTTACCATTGTTCAAGTCTTTTCGTATGGCACCGTTGAGTTATCCCAAAACTCCGGGCCAAACTTCAAAGTAAATGGTCATCGTCTGAAGCACTATTTTGTAGGGGATGTCCCGTGCTGATGAAAAATACCGGATCTCCAAACCTTCCCCAAGGACAAATGAATACGGGGATTAGGTCAAGATTAGTGACCCTAAACAAGCGCTTCGTGGGAGGCACCCCATTCTTATCCGTAGTTATGTTATGTAGTAATGAATAAGTGTTTCTGTTGTGAGGAGGCTTGCCTCTTCCATTATCTGTGTTTTGTATTTTGTGTTGTATGTCCAGGATGTCCCAGATTTTTGAAGCCTCTCGTGCTCGCGGTTTTTGTCCTTCGATCACAAGAGCTTCACATCCTCAGCTTCATTTTGGGAATCCGATATCCTAATCTTATCGACTAACGTTTATCTTTAGCATAATTCATAAACGGCTTAGGATTAACGAGAAACCCTTCGAAAACATCAGGACCATTGTTTCATTCTAGTATGGGGGGATCTTCGATTTGATTGTGCCTGCAGCTGTTGTTTTCACGTAATCCCGTTTTTACCACCAAAATTTTCCAAAAAAAATGAAAAAATTAAAATTTTCAAAATAAGATAAATGTTTTTTTTACGAATTTGACTTCCTGCTGGGTAGAATAAGAATAAATTTTAACTCGATCGAGCGTGTTGAGCTCTAGCTTGTTCCTTAACTTTTAGATTAAGCGTTCGCGAATATCGCGAAGAACGAAAAATGATAGAGTTAAGTATGAGTTGGATGCTAAACAAGGATTATTGGAATCTTAAAGAGCTCATGTGGTGTAATTTGTTTCTTTTCTCTCATAAGCTCTAACCTGATATATACGAGCTACTTTTGGAATTAAACTTAAAATCAATAATTTTTAATGTAGTATAGTACCAAAAACTTTAGCCTTAGTTCAAATTTATACTTGAATTTTTCAAAAAGAAGTCTTCCTATATCATAGAAAAAAAAAACAATGATATGAAAAATTGAAAAAATATATAAATATAATATAATTGTGGCTGATAAAGTTTAGCTGTAACTAGCCGGCTCACAACTCGATGTTTACAGCATCTAAAAGTTAAGCCCATATAAGAATAATAATCGAGACTGAAAAAGTTTGGCTGCATCTTGCGGCTCACAACCGATGTTGCAGCCTTCTAAAGGACGAGTTTACAATTGAAACAATGTTATTAATATTTAAGTGTACTAATAAATGTTAAGATCCTTTTTGTTAAATCAAATAGCTTTTGAACTTGACTATTTTATTTAAAAGTGCTATGTGTAAAAGGAAAACTAAGAGTATTATGAAACCCAAGTCCGTGAGTCCGATACTAGTCTCTTGGGGTGTCATAAGCCTGTCACTAACGCAAGGTTGGAATAGTTCCAAACGAAAAGTCGCTACATGGGATGAATCTCGGCTTCAACTCATTATTCTTGGTAGAACGTGAAACATGAATTTTGGCAAAACATTGACCAAAGTTGAAATTTAAAATTGGCACATACACCTAAGATAATAATAATTTTCGGAGAGTGAAAGGATCACAAGTTTGCAAATAGGAAGTAGTGTTAGCATCTTAACTATGATTAACTGTGATTTTCGTTTTAAGCTTGGTTTGGAATAGTGAAAAGTCAGGGACGATGAATTTATCCTTTTTGGGGCATTCTCGGATCGAAATGCAATCTTGTCTATGATCCCTAAAAGTATATAAAATATCCCAACAAAGTCGAACGTTCTAATTAGTTTGCTTAATAATGAAAGTCCAAAAAATGAGAAAAATGAAAAATACAAAAAAATATGTGTAGGAATAAGAGTATATATAAAAAAATGGTAAAGACGGGGGCTTTTCAAAACTTATAAGTCTTTAAATTCCCCTTGGCGAACACTTATTTCGAGGTTATTAGTCGAGGGGAATCGAGATTCTTAGTTTTCTAAGTCTACTTCATAAGTCATTGCGTTAGGACGACGACAATATCTAAGTTAAGGGAGTGATTTTGTAAGCGGTAATTACACATACCTTTCACCAATAAAATCGGACTTAAATGTCCCAAAACGACAAAAAAACATTAAATTGTTGTATGTTTTCACTTATATTGTGCAGGAAACGGATATCCGACAAAAGGACGAAAATAAGCAAAAACGGACAAAACCAAGCATGGAATGAAAAAGCATGGAAAAGCCAAAGTTAAATCAAAGCCAAAGTCCAAGAAAGCAAAAGTCAACCAAATGGTCAACTCCGAAAAGTCAAAGTCAACACCGAAGCCTTAAACGAAGAAATGTTAAATGGGCCCACCCGTACCCATCTAATGGGCCGGGTCAGCCTATTTATACATTACATGAAGACTTTAAGCCCAAGTTTAAATAAAAAGGCCCATTTCCTTTTATAATTATAACCGGCCCAAACTGCTAAGGCCCAATCCATTCCCATTTCCCATTTAACCTTTGTTAGTCCCTTTTCGGGACCTAAGATGCAAAAACCTCAATAAAACTTTGAGGGGCATTTCTGCCATCACCCCAAAAGTTGAATCCACCACAAAGGACCATCCTTGCAATTCAACAATATACTTTGAGGGGCCATTTGTGCCACACTCCTAAACTTCACCCCTGACAACACACACACCCGTTATAACAATTTTTCCCGCCCAAACCAAACTCCACTATTCACGCTTCCCTGTCCCCCCTCCTCTACCACTGTTCACCCCCAGCCAAAAACTCATTAAAACTCACCCCCACCTCACAAAGGGACAAATGACACCATGATAATCCTCCCTTACCCCATTGGCTGTCAAAAAGGATGGCTATGATGAAAGAACTTGGGGACAAAGGAAGATTTGAATGCTAAGATGAGCTTAGGGTTTCACTCTCACAACAAACACACTTGTGTTTCTGTCTCAGCAAAGAAACACAACTAGAAGAAGACAAAGACCAAAGAGGAAAAAGACTCACTAGCTCGTTTCTATAAATAGGGATTTTGTAAGATTTAAAGGGGTGTGTAGTTTTTAACCTAGTTTAGTTTTCAGTTTTTTTATCTTTATGCACTTTTAAATTCCCAAGTATTGTAATTTCTTTTTTTTAAGTTAATGAAAAATTGAGTTTTTAAGTAAAAAGTCTAAGTTTAAATTCCTGTGTTTTCTTATTGTCTTAATGTATCTCAAAGTTGTTTTAAGCTCTCATTTAGGCATTTAATCAACCTGTTTTAACAAAAAGCCACTTAAGTATATAAAGTATTAAGAAAATTTATAAAAACCAAAAAAATTCCTCCCTCAAAGTACCTCAGCATAAACGATATAAGCATTTGAGTGGAAGAGCTTATAGACCTACTAGCTTGTTTTATACAAGCTAGAGCTTGTAGAATCTTTTTATCACCCTTGTTTTGAGCAAAGGGTATTGTAAGTCCATTTTCCTTCATTTTCTTAAAAGTTACTGTAGCATTGCTTAAAGTTTGCTTATTGTGCTTATCTCTTGTTATTCCTGCTTATTTTATGCTTATCATTGCTTATTTATGTTTGTCCTATGCTATTTGTTCTTACTTGATGCTTATTTGTCCTCTCTTTGAGTTTTTGGTTTTAAACTGCTTTCTATATGCTTGAACTGCCATTTGCTTATTTTGTTATTTGAATGCTTAATTTTGATTGTAATTTGCTTATTGGTGCTTAAATATACTTAGTTGCTATCTGATATTGCTTAAAACTAGTTGTTTTTTATCTGTATTGAAATACCCTAGCTTAAACCCTTTTGGACAGCCTTAAAAGCCCTTTTTAAAAACATAAGGGGGGTGTTTGGGTCAGTGTTTCAAAACGGGTCATTTTGGTCTTAAACACTTTGGGTCATTTTGATTTCTTTTAACAAGCAATTTTTAAGTAATTTCTGTCTGTTTTTCAAACTTTTTAAGTCAAAATTTGGTTTTTACAAGTTTTTCTAAAAACCTATTGTAACCTGTTAGACCAAAACAGGTTACATTAGCTTATTAGGCTTAAGCTGTTAAAACTAGCTTTTAAGTTCATTTTTTTGAGTCCATTGGGGTTTACATTTGTCTCTCTTAAAACTGTCAAAGTTTACTTAGTTTTTTTTTAGTCAAAAGCTCCATTTTGCATCCTAAAATATCAGCAGCTTATTTTTGTTTGTAGCTTTTAAAAATTGGTGCACAAGCTCATTAGGAGCTTGTGTCAATCTGTTTTAACTTACCTTAAAATTTTAAGCTTATTTGCCAGCTTATTTTTAAGCTAGCTTTTAGCCCATGTTTCTTTGTTAAGTCTCCCCTAGTGCTAGCACCCGTTTTTCTAACCCCTTTTTCTTGGCCTCCTTAAGATAGGTTAGTTTCTATTTTTGCATTTTTAGGAAGTTTATAAGCTGCTCTATAAGCCCTAGCAAGCCTTAAGCTTAGGACCCCCTCTTGGTGCTTAAAAATAAGCCCAAAAGTGAGCCCTTTGACTGTTTGTATGCAACTTAGGCGCCTTAGCTTATTTTGCTTATTCTTCTGTTTTGGCTTATTTACCTTGCTTTTTATTGCTTAAAGTAGCTTATTAGGTTTGTCTAAGCATGATCTAGCTTATTTGGTTTTGTTTTAAGCTTATTTGAGCTTATTTGATTCTTAGTGTAAAATTTTAAGTGTTTTAACCCTTTCTAGCTGTTCTCTTTCTTTAGCTTATTGTCATTGCTTATTTTTGCTCTATTTTGCTCTTTAGGAATAGCTTATTGCTTATTGTAGCTTATTTCCATTTTCCATAAGCTTATTTGAGCTTAAACTGTTTAACAGTTAAGCATTTTTTTTACTTAGAGTAAATTTAGCAACTGCCATTTTATTTAGCTTATTTTGTGCTTATTTGATTAGTTATAAATTTTTTTGTCTTTTTTAAAGTTGCTTATTTCAGATTATTTAAAAAAGTTGTAAAAAAATGAGAAATAAAAGTGTTGGGATTAGGGGAGGCCCCAAGTGAGCAGGGCTCGAACTTGGGACCTCAACCCCATCAACCAACACTTTATAACATACCTCTACCGCTGTGCTACATTAGCTCATCCGGTAGAGGATTGCTAAATTAATTATTTAAGGGCTAACAAGCCCATTAAGCATTCAGCCCTTTTGGGCTTATTCCTGGCTTATTTATAAGCTGTAGGTTTTAGTTAGCAATTTTCCTAGGATCTTCATGTTATAAAGTATTTTTCTTAATTTTTCCAGATTTTATTAATTTAGTTTAGTATTTTTAATGATTAATTTTCTTTAAAACTGTTTTTTAATTATAATAAATTAAATAAAAATCAAAAAAATATTTTTCTTTTTTAGAAAATTTTATTTTGTCATATTGCACTTAGGAAAAATAGAAAATCTTTCGTAGGGTCATTTTTGCAAAATTTTACTTTTTAAAGAACGGGTTTCGAGCCCGATTCTCGTTTTCTCGTTTTTGAACTCAATTTAACTCCGTTTTCGTTCTAGTTTTCTTTAAACTTCCTTTTTAGTCAATTTAAGTCCATTAAAAGTGAAAAAATCAATTTAAGTTTAATTTTGAGAAATTAGGGTTTTTAGTGTGTCGTTATTAGTGTCCCGTTATCATTTTTAGCATAATTTGTGTAATTTTCTCGTTTTTAGTGTAGATTGCTTTATTTTTCCCGTAGTTTTAGAAAATCAAACCAAAATCTTTTCCATTCAAACATCAAATATCAAACCGACTTCCGACTTTCCAATTCACTCCTCGTTGGGACTACGACCCGGGAATTATCTTATACTACCCGGATTTCATTGACTTTCTTGACAATTATCCTCATTATATATTTATAAGTATTATATATTTATTTATATAAAAAGGGGTAATTCGTCATCAATCACTCGTGCTCGGTTTTGTCTGTTTTGGCTTCGTTTTTGTCTTTTTGTGTATATCCGTTACCTGCACATTCAATAACACAAAACAAGCATATATTTGGCATTTTATGTCCATTTTTGGTTATTTAAGCTCGTTTTATTAAGGAAAAGGTATGTGTATTTAAGCACATACCAATATTTAAGATGATTCAAGTTTTAAATTTATATTTTGCCGACTAAACCAAAAACAACACTTTAACGGGCAGTGTACCCGATCGGTAGTAGTTTCGTGGTAAGTAGGGTGTCGAACACTTGAAGCGAGGTTAAATCTATCAATTTAATTAATATTTTGGTTATCTAATCTATGTTAATTCTATTCTATTCTAAACCTATGTTAAACCTATGTCAATCTAAATCCTAATTCTAACAGGAAAAGGGGGTTTTCAGCCTGAGAGACTAGCACGGTTTGGTTGGTGTCTATAATCAATTCAAGGCACTTTTACCCACACAAGCTAATTAACAAAAGATAAAAGAGCGGTCGAACCTTATATAAGAAAACTGTATTAACCATTATTAATCTGATTAGAACGTTGGTTTGTTTATTTAGTGTAATGATTTCTTCTCTCGAGGTGGCATATCATTCTTAAGACTTAGGCGTTACATCATCCTAAGACCTAGACACAATAATTCTGTCACAATTAAAGCATCCGCATAAAGCTAATTATAAGCTATCTTAGGGATTAAAGCAATGGTGATCTTGTTAAACCTTAGCTGTTGATCCCAGTGAACAGATCTTAAACTCCTTAGCTTGATGTGAGGTTTAGTATCATTGGATAAATCCAAAGGTACTAAGATTGAAACTTTAAGAGTATGATATAAGCTATGCGGAATCTAGTTTATACCACTAAGAAGAATAATAGTAATGTGTGTATGACAAACAGAATTACAACCAAAACAATAAGCTTTAATATATTAATACTAACACTCTTTGACAATGTTAGGGTTTACAACCTTGAAGTTATGAATACTATGAAAGACTGATATGATGTGTTGTATGTCTAATATAGCAAAGAGTAATACAAGTATATCACTAGCACTATAGCTCTAGTATCTAGTACACATATTTCATCTACTGATATTGTCCAATCCAAAGGGTTCTAGCGATTGCATATCTCAAAAGCTGTTTATAGATAAACCAAAACCATATATTTAATAGTTTCAAACAATAAGATGACCGAAAAAAAAAAAAAAATCAAATAGAAATATTGAAAAAGTTGTTCGGTTGTATACTTACCCCCAGCAGTGAGCCAGCAATAAAACTTGATGTGTGCGTTGTATTATCTATCACTCTTTAAGGTACATCCAAAGGGGTAGAAAAATGTTTGTTGATAGTGTGTGTGGGGGGGGTAAGCGGACGTTACTCAATTACACCAATACATGATGTATACACTCTTTAATTATCGGTGATTCACTACATTCTGTTCCTTCACCTCGATGCGGTAAGCATGAAATTCTGTGACGAGTGGAAGTATCGTGTGTGATCGAACACGTGTGAGTGAGTCTATAGTTAGTTTAATCATTACATATCACTAACATGGTAATCAATGATATTATTGGTTCTGATAGCTTAACCTCTTAGTCTTGATACTGAACGAATGCTAAGAATCAATACTTATATTTCAATATCTGACTTTCAATCTATGCTAGAATCTTTACAACTAGCTATACAGTCTTTAATCCTATATCTCTAATGGAACAGTGTAAAGATGATGTATTTCAGCCGAGAGACTGGCACGGTTTGGTTTGAGCTCTGCACATCACATATCACTAAACTTAATGTAGAAATCAATTCAATGACACTTTAACCAACGTACCTGTCAGCATAATTATGTGATAACAGAAGTATATCAAACCGAAGTCGGCGATTGCCTTCATGATAAACAAACATGTACTAGACGCTATCATTAATCTGAGTTAGAATGTTCAACCGCTTTTGTTGTAACTCGCCAGTTCTATGTTGAGTCTAGTGTGCTATTGCATAAAATGAGATCATAAACAAGAATCCAATATTTACATATTGTGTCGGTTGAAGAGCATGTCATTATTTCAAAGAAATTTGCAGCTTAGACAGGACACATCCAAGACCTAGTACAAAATTATTCAGTCATAATTAAAGTATCCGCATAAAGCATCCTTATTTGCTGCGAGAGATAATCTATCTTAGGGATTAAAAGGCAGATGGTGATCATGGGATTAAACCCCAAGCTTCATAGAGACTTTAACCACACTTCTACTGCTCTAATGGCAATTTATACAATCGAGTCCACTTGCTCTAACTATCCAACATGAAATGCAGAACTTAATTTGTTGAATTAACAGTCTAGATTCAACCTCGACTATACAACATGTTTCAATAATAACCTACCTAAGGTAAATTCCTGTAAGTATTTATGAAAGCACAGAAGCGATACCTTAGCAACCGACATTTTATAAGGAAAAACAAAAATCTTGTGATTCTATTATTTTAGATGTATAAATCATATACATGGAGATCCTATCCCGACCATCTAGATTAGTTTGGATTTTCCTACCACATAGATCCAGTTGACATGCAAGGTCACATACAAAAGCACAGTAAACAAATATAATTTGATAACCATCTAAACAAGCATACAACAATTAAATGTAAGTAAAATTCAAGATAATAAACAAATAACATAACATTTAGATCTATCATCACTACAATAGACTAACTTTTTAAACACCAGCGTGTGAGGATCGGGTGAAGGAGAGTCTCGTTCTTCAAACATCTCATGTTGAAATTAATGAACATAGTAGTATAATCGTCTTAGCCAAGGTACAACAAACCGAAGTCTACACGAATGATTCACAAAAACTGAAATGATTACAAAAGTTCTACAGAACACATAGTTGGTTAGCACAGAGAGGTACTCTTCAATGCATCAAAAAAAACGTTTAGTCAATTGCTTCTTATATAGCAAGACTGCTTATGTACTTTCTATAGCTGACAACTCTCACACTCTAGTGCCTGAGTCTGTTACTATCTCCCATCATAAAAATATCCGACACTTGTTGTGGTTTTGCGGTTATCATCAAAAAAAAGAGTAGACTCATTCATTCTCTTTAGCGAACTATCCTATAGTACACCAATAGCCCATTCTTCCACAGGTGTTTTTATGTGACAGAGTTCCAAACTCAAAAACAATACTTTTGTTTAACAGGGAACATAACATTTTTGAAGTTTTGTTTTATTTATAAATATGTACGGCAACACCCAAGAGTCTGAGAAGTCAGTGTTCGATACGCGTATCAAAGGTTTTGGATACCGCGTAATTAGGAGGTTTCTTAAGAGTAGTGGACCATTTTATGTTTTGAGATATCTATCTACGAGATAAATTCAACAATACTATATCACTCTAATAAACGTATTGGTCTTCTCCGGATACAGCATCATTGATCAAGTTTTTCCTTGTTGGCTCTTTGGTGAAAAAAGTGCAATGACAGCACACACATATAAACACCAGTATCTTCCTTGAGACACATCCGTATTGGTAGATCGGAATAGTTAATCTCTTAAAATATATCATTTAAGCTCCAGAATGCGACGACCTGCATAATGTATATTCAACCTATGAGTAAAGACTTAACGTTCTATAAATACTGCATCACAAATCTAAAGAACGATTAAGTAAAAATTCTTTTGCTAATAACATATACAAAATGTTAATATACTGAGAAAAATGATGGCTATAAATATTACTGCACGATCTCTTAGTTTAGACATATTGTTATCTACTCCTCTCTTACATAACGTTTAATTTCTGCTTTCCACTTCTTCAAAATTCAACTTCTACATTGAGTTCAACATCCAGTCCCTTGATTCTTTAGAAAGTTTGACATAAAGTTCCAGATGTTTTTGAGTCAAAGCTTAAATCTTTTGCTCTCGACACTTTCCTCTGCAAAGTGTTTTCTTCTTTAATTTACCAACTCTACCATCCTTTTTGCATAATCTTCAACAGTAAGATCCTTTCCAAGCACACTCTCCTTCAATTCTGCATTTGCTTCAAGCTTTGCTCAATAGTATCCAATGGGTTCTTCGTATGTTGATAGAGCTTAAACTGAACTTGAGCCTTCCTTTTCTTTTGTTCCTCTGTTAATTCTTGCTCTTCAGCCATCCTTTGAGCTATAAGTGAATCCAAATGAACTTGTTTGGCCACTTCTTCCTTTTCCAAAGCTTTTTCTAAAGCATCTAATCTGATAGCTTCAGCAAGTCCTGCTTCTTCTTGAAGAATTTGTTCTTTTGTCTTTCTAGAAGCTTGAGTCTCTTCTTCTTCTGTCATAGGAGCCTTTCCTTCTCTTCTACCTCTGTCTGAGAAGTACTGATACTCCTTAATGCCACCAGTAATAACTTTTCAAGGCAAACTTAACTTCTTAAGACCAAACCATACCTTACAAATTCTTTTGAACTCTTCCTTCTCTTGTATCTCTTTCCTTTGTCAACTGACTTGATCTTTTGAACTTTTGTTAAGATTGCAGCAGCTTCTAGAGTTGTAGGCTTAAGTCTCAACAGTATCTCCCCTGAAGCATTGACAGTCCTTGAGGGAGTAACAAAGCTCTTATACCAAGAAACCAGAGACTAAATCATGAGTCTTCCTCCCCTGAGCCTTTGTTTCTTCCTCCTCAGAATCATACAAAAGAACCCTCTTGATCTTTCTCTTCAAAGTAACCTCCAAAGTCTTTACTCTATCCACCAAAGTGAGGATAGCTTTCCCAAAGGTCTGTTTGGTTTCCTTGAGCTGCTTCTCCAAGTCACCAATCCTTGTCATTAACTGGGAAGTAGTAGCTTCTTGTCTAGGATGTAGGTGGTTTGTTGTCAGTTGATGGTGGTCAAAGGATGCTCTATGGATCATGTCAGGTGAAGGTGAAGGATGATGGGATGCAGTGGTAGTTTCAACAATAGGTGTAGGTGGTGCAGGGTTGAGCTAGAGTGGAAATAGTTGGGGCTTCAGGTGTAATAGGTGAGTTGTAATGTTGTGAGGGTGGTACCACAGAAGATGATTGTTGAGGTTGAGTGACGATGGAGCCTTCCTTGTCCTCACTTGGATCAAACAAAGACAACATAGCAGGCAACAACGGTCTTGGTACCCCTTTAAAACCCTTTTTCATGTTTACAAAAATCTTTTTGGTCAAGGTCACAGCCAGATAAGGGTGTTTGTTTTCAATTTGTATATCCAAAATCATTTGTAGAAAATGAGGATACATCAAAAACTTTGTTTGCTTTTTTCAAGTTTGCCACCATGCCATCAAAAATTAGTTTTGAAAAAATATAAACTCTGCCAGTGGAAAGACAAATCAAGGCAGTAGCAATATTGCAACCAAATTTATCTCATCCTTTAGAGCTCATACAATGTAAAATATGGCGGACTAAGAATCTCTATTGAGGTGTGAAAAAGATTTTCTAAAAGGTAAAAGATCCATCAGTAGGATACCCCATATGCCTCATCCCCTAAAAAATCTCATTGTTTGGCAACATGGTAATCCCTGAAGCATCTGCTAATTTAAGATTACTTCTAATAGATGCCTCAGTGATTGTATACTCAATAGTATCAATAGTTGCTTGTAACTCTAGAGTTCGATCAGCAAGAGTTTTGGCAGTAGCAGTCTGCCAAAACTATTTGACTAAGGAATCATGGATAATAGGATTATTAGTTAAAGCATACCTGAGGTTGGAACCTCTTAGAAAATCCACTATCTCTGCAAACCCTGCACTTTCATCAGGTTTGCGCAAAAATCCCACTTGATTATTTGGTGTTTGTATGTGTTATGGATCTGTTCGTGTACAACAGTTATGGTGTTTGTTTTCAGATGGATTGGCTGCTGAGTGGGTTCATAATTATGTGTGACATTGGAAGATGCTGTTAGTAGGCGTACAGGTTATGGTTTGATGATCGTGTTGATTTGATTTGGCAGCAGGTTATATGGTGTTTATTCTAATATTACAGCAGTAGGTTGCGAAGGTGCATTTTACAAAGAAACAGCAGGTATTAATCCTTGGTTTGATTCTGGTAAGTACTCATATTGGTTGACGTCACAAGAGTTTGGATTGTGATTCTATACGTGGATTATGGAAGTAAGTTTGGTTATGATTCACAAATAATTAGATAAGATCTGCTTTAAATAAGAATTTCCTGATTTTTAGGGATTGAGTTTGATCCTAGTATAACTTCCATATATACTGATTCGTGGTTATTAAATGTGAAGTTAATACTGCTATCAATTTTGAGTTAGTATTGTCCATGTAAAACTTAGTACTGCTCACAGATTTTTAGTACTGCTCATGTATTGTTGCTGTATAGATTAATATTGGTCATACGTTTTTAATACTGGTCGCTTCGTGGTTAATACTGCTCCTTCATAGTTAATCCTGCCAAGGTTAAAGTTTAATACGGGTTATATATGTTTAATACTAGCGGTTGCGACAGTACAGTGACAGATCTTGTGTCACTAAAGGGTGTGGGAGGAAGGAGCATGGGCCTTTGTGATAGTTTTGCAACAGATTTGTGACAAGTTAGTGACAACTTTGTGACAAAAAAGTGTTGCTATTTTGTTTGAATGTTAATTCTGCTAGCATTACTCAGTTAAGTCTGCTAGGCTTATGGTTAATTCTGCTAGCTTTGTCCGATATGGGCTCTTATAAAATGGTGGCGTATCTCGATGTGCTTTGTCTTGGAATGATACACTAGGTTCTTCACAATGCAAATTATGCTTTCATTATCAATGTGGATTTTGGTATTCATAAAATTGAAACCATAGTCCAGCAGTTAATTTTGAACCCACAATACTTGTCCATAGCAATTTGCAGCAGCTACATATTCAGCTTCAGTTGTAGAAGTAGCCACTATGGTCTGTTTCTTGCATTGCCATGAGATAAGTCTTTGTCCAATAAATTGACAACCACCTATTGTGGATTTCCTGTCAAGGTTTGACCCATTATAAGCACTATCAGAGAAAGCTTCCAGGTCCAAAGGTGATTCTCTAGGATACCATAAGCCCAAATTAGGTTTGCCCTTAAGGCACTTAAAGATTTTCTTCACAGCATTGAGATGTGAAGTCTTAGGAGTGACCTAAAAACGAGAACAAGTACATACTGCAAACATTATATCAGGCCTAGAGGCAGTTAAATACATGAGAGAACCTATCATGGATTTGTATAAGTGTACATCCACATCAACAGCTTCCTCATCTTTTGTCAATGCCACTTTGGCCCATGGGGTTATTTGCAGTTTTCACACTTACAAGATCAAATTTCTTGAGTATCTCAGCTACATACTTGTCCTGAGATATGAAGATTCCTTCTTTGTTCTGTTTGACTTGTAATCCTAGGAAAAATGTGAGTTCACCCATATAACTCATCTGAAATCTGCTTTTCATCAAGGCTTCAAACTCATCACACCAAGACTTTTTGGTAGATCCAAAAATGATATCATCAAAATACACTTGAACCAGCATGATATCCTTTTTGTCCCTTTTAATAAATAAAGTCTTGTCAATAGTACCCCTCTTGTATCCATGCTTCTCTAGAAATATTGATAGAGTAGCATACCAAGCTCTAGGAGCTTGATGCAGTCCATATAAAGCTTTAACCACCTTATAAACCTGCATAGAGGGGTTATCTGGAACAAAAAGCCAGGAGTTGTGAGACATAAACCTCTTCATCTATAATATTTCATACGAAGGCCACTTTTACATCCATTTGGTATACTATGAACCCCATAAATGAGGCAAAGGCTAAAAATAACTGGATAGCTTCCATTCTTGCCACAGGAGCAAAAACCTCATCATAGTCAATACCCTCTTCCTGCGTGTACCCTTGGGCCACCAATCTTGCCTTATTTCTGACAACCACTCCTCTTTCATCTCTTTTATTTCTGTAGACCCATTTTGTACCAATTACCTTCATTCCGTGAGGTAGATCTACAAGAACCCATACCTGTTACAGCTTAAACTGTAACAACTCCTCTTGCATGGCTTGAACCCAACTTTCATCTTGTAGAGCTTCAGAAATCTTTTTAGGTTCCTCCTGAGATAGAAAATAGGCAAACAAACAATGTTGTTGATCTTTGTGATTGTTTCTTTGCTGCTTTTAAATATAGCTGATAAGTGCATGAGCTCCTGATTTTTGCTGCACTTTGCTTCTAGTTTGCACAGCTGACTTAGGATCACCAAGTATTTGACTTTTTGGGTGAATATTGTGAATCCTAAGAGTAGGAGTGGGACTGACTTCAATTTCTGTTGGTAAGCTGTTGAAGTCAGTTACCACACCCTCTTCATTATAAGAAGCCTCATCAAAAATTCCTGACCTCAGACTTGTGAAAAATTCATGCTTTGGCATAGTTAATCAACAGGAATCAGCTCACCAGTATTAAACAGGTTTACCTACCAGAATTACTGAAGGAGTGCTGTAGAGTTGTTTTCAGTACTGGTCACCGAATGCTTTATAAGTGATTGCTCCACTCCTCTTCTAAAGCTAAATCTTATGATTATCATCTGAATGGCCATTGAAGAAAGCCTCCTTCTCTTGTTGAGGTTCTGTAAAAATCTCAGACTTCCTTGTCTCAACTTTTTCTGCAGTATTCTTTACAGCTGAAGGCACAACAATAAGCTCTGCATCCTCATCTTTTTCCTCAGAAGCATTAGCATTTAGAGTTTGTGAAGTACCTGCACTATTAGTTACTTCAGAAGTACCTGCATGAGGGTTAGCTTGATTCTCCAAAGATACAAGAATATAATTCATAGAATCAGTAAGATAGTCAATTATCAAACATCATCTAAAACCCCTACTAGCCTACTCCTTTGACATTAGGTTTATCTTTAAGAAAATTGACATGCAGATTTACTTCTACTCTTTTGGTTACTAAATTATAAACCCTATAGGCTTTGCTATTTAGTGAGTAACCAACTAAGAAACCCTCATCGGATTTTCCATCAAACTTGCCAAAGCACACTAAGATATCAAAAATTTAAACATGACACCCCCAAGGGCTTATGTAGCAAATAATTGTTTTTGCCAAACAAAATCACATAAGGAGTTTTGTTTTGAGTTTAGTCACTCTTATTAACCTATTTACAAATATAGCAAGCCTAGAGACTGCTATGCCCCAAAAAGTAGTTGGTAAGAGTGAGTCTGCTAGTATTGTCCTAGCAGCCTCAATTAGGGTCCTGTTCTTTCTTTCAGCAACTCTATTTTGTTGTGGAGTTCTGGCATTGCTATACTCTTGTTTTATTCCCTTGTTCCTATAAAATTCAAGCATATCTCTATTCTTAAATTCAGTGCCATTATTTGATCTAATAATCTTAACCCTATGATTAAGCTGGTTTTCAATCTGCCTAATGAAAAAAAAAAAGTTTTCTGAAGAATGCCACTAGTTTCATCCTTAGAGGTCAAAAAGAATACCCAACTAAATCTGTACAATCATCAGTAATTACAAAAGGCTATAACTTGCATGAATTAATCTATTTTACAGAAGTAGGTCCAAAAAGATCCATAAGCAAGTTTGTAATGGCTCATGATAATCTATCTAATTTAGCCTTGCAGGAGGCCCTGTGTTGCTTTCCTTTATGGCAAGAAACACATGTATGGTCATTTCTGAAAACCTTAGAAGGTAGACCTCTTACAAGGAGTCCCTTCACAAGTTTGTTTAGGTTTTTAAAATTAATATGACCTAACCTCCTGTGCCACATTTTAGATTCATCAGATGTGGCTTTAGCAATCAAACAGGCAAAACTTTTTATAGGTGTAGGTGTCTTCATATCAAAACTGTACATATTGTGATGTCTAGGGACCTTTAGAAGTATCTAATTTTCATCTGCATCTGTAAAGTCAAAGACACAACCAAGACATTCATTCAGTAAAAAGAACCTTGTGTTGTTTATCACATATTTGTGATATTGAGAAAAGGTTAAAATGCCCTAGTTCTTTTACAAAAGACACACTATCAAAATCTAAATTACCATCTCTTATTCTTCCTTTACCAGTTATGTAGCGTTTGCTACCTTCAAAGGTAACAGATCCCCTATTGAATTCTTTAAAATCCTCCAGTTGATCCTTGTTACCTGTTATGTGCCCTGAGCATCCACTATCAAATATACCTCTATCTACCATGTTCTATCATGATTAATCCTGTCAGCATTATTCCATACTGGTTTTGTCACCTCATTGCCAGTATTAAAAACCCTTTGTTTCTTAGGTGCAACCTCTCTAGCCATTTTCTTTTCATAGTAGTCACAATCTTTAATCAGATGGCTTAGACTACCACAAACAAAACATTTCTTCTTTGTGAAAGAGTAACCTTCCCCTAGTTCTCTTTCCATCATAGCATTCTAATTCTTCATGTTAACTTTAGGTGTTTCTTGATCTTTGATTGGTTGCCTAGGAGTTTTTATGTGTGTGACACAACTAGGTTTATCCTCTTTTGATTTTGGGGCAGACATACCTTTTTCATTTGTTGAAATAGGTTTAGACACATACATTTCTTGAGGTACTCTTGAAATCTCAGATTCAAGATCAACAGAATGTTCAGAGGAAGTTCCAATAGATCCTGCATTGTCATTAAATTGACAGGTAGAACATTCACTGGATCTATCATCTGATACACTGGTTCAGGCTCTTGGGTCCCTTTTTTACCATAAACAACAAAGATCTCAACAATTTCTTCTTTTGTTTATGAGTATATATCGCCATTAAGGGAAGTGGAACACCTTTAAAATCATTAGTTTTTATAAATCTACTGTACAAAGGTTTCCCAACTAAATCCACTTATGTACTATTAAAAACAGAAAAATTCATTTCTTCCTCATAACTTAGAACCTCATTGTTTGATTTTATTCCATACCCTAAGCCAATTTTACTACTTGAACTCATGCCAGAATTAATTAATCTCCAAAGATTCTGGAAGAATCTTACTAAAAATATAAATCTAATGTTTTCTACAATTAGTTTCCTTTTCTTTGACAGATTTCATACCAATTCTCTTATAATTTTTAAGCTTTTTCATCTTTTCATATAATTCATTTGCCTGAAAATTAATCTTTTCATTTAGAGAAGTTGCTTTTTTGAAAGTAACAAATGGAGCTTCTAGTTTCTTAACAGCTTGACTATAGGCAAGTATTTGTGCTTCTTGATCACCTAACTGATTCATTTGTTCATCACCAGTGTTTTAATGTTATTGTATGAATCAATGCAAGTTTTAGAACACAAGATACCTCACTACTGAGCTGATAGCCATGAGTTGCATGATTTGTTCCTCTTCATCTTTAGTTTGTTCCTCCCCAATTGACAATACCATCATCCATTGTCAGCAAGCCCATCTGATTCTTCTCTTGCTTTCCAGCTTCTTGGTGTTGATAAAAAGAGTCTCTCTTCTTCTTTCCATCATGTGTCCCCCTTTGCTGAACATTTCCCTAGCAAAGGAACTAGTGATGTGACAATTGAAGCATCAAGCTTCTTTTTATCAAAACCAACAGGTGCTTTTCCATCAACACGAACTCTCCTTCCTGATTTCTTATAGAACTTCTTCATTCGAATAGCAATCAATGCTATCTGCCAGTTTATGTCCATCTCTTCAATATCATCCTCAATCTTACCAGGTCTCAGAAGCAAGTCCCAGACCTCTTTATTGTTTGCAAAGAGGGAATTAATACTTTCATCAGCAAAATTAGCAAGACCTTCTGTTTCTCTGGAATAGTGTAAGAATAGAAGGAGGTACAAGTACTGTAGCACCAGTAAAACCAATTTCATGTGCATAGTGGGTCTGTTTTTTTCCTGGTTGTTTGCGTTTGAGCTTGTCTGCCTTTTTGCTTTGTGAAACAAAAGCAACATTTTGAGCACTTGAAAATGTTTTTCAGGCACCTTGGATTTCGTGCTCAAAAACCCTAAGGTTATTGTATAGATCATTAATAGATAAAGTGTCAACATCTGGTTTTGTTCTCATAGTCATTGCCAGATTGGACCATGCTGGGGGCAAAGATCTGAGAAACTTATGATTTGCATCCCCATTTGATACTCACACCAGAGCCTTCCAACGAATGAAAGTAATTGTTGGAATCTGTCATATCCCTTTTCTAACCCTTCTGAACTGGATATTGTAAATGCTTTAAACTGTTGCTTGAAAACAGCCTTCTGCATTTTCTTTGAATTTGCATTACCACCAAACCTAGTTTTAATGGCTTCCCAGATTTCTTTTGCATCATCCATGAAATCTTCTCATATGTTCCATAGGAATGGCCACACAGATATCATAGCCTCTTTCTTCAACATCTTGGGAAATATCTGCACATTACTGGTTGAAGTAATCGAATAACACCCATCCTTTCCAGATGAAATTCTCTTCTTGAGTTTCCATTCTGAATTACCTTCCAACCATCCCATTGTCAATGTATAAATGTAATGCTCCATCTCCATAGCCCATATATCATACTCCTCCTTCTTCAGAATTAGGAGTTTGATATTTGAGATAGCAGTTGTTTGAGGAATCATCTGTTGTTGTTATTTAGGTGCAGCACCAGTTTCTGATGCATCTTCATGGTTTGATGCTTCATCATCACAGAGATGTTGAGAGAACTCATCATTAGCAGGTTGAGACATTTGTAAAGATCTTAAAGAGAGTGTTTGTTTATGGTTCTAGTGATTCTTCTTACTCAGAGTCCCTCTATTGGCTCTGATACTAACTGTTAAAACCTAATTGTAGGCTTCATAGATCGTTGTGCCCATCTAGGATATCATAACATTGATCACGCAGCGGAAAAACAATTAAGAACAACAATGTTATGAACAAGGTTTTTATTCATAAACTATATCCCCAAGATCAAATGATCCTTGAGGCTAACTAATACACTATTCAACTTTAATCAGTCGACTATATTATCTAGATAACTAACTACTAATAAGCTAACTATTAGACTCTCATTGGAGAGATCTAACTATGATGGATAACAAAAACTATTCACCCTACCTCTCTTTATATACTAGAGAGGCTAGGGTTTACAAGAAAACTAGTCTTTGATAAAAGCTAACTTAATATAGACATAATTCTTGTTGCTTTGAAGATTGTTTCATACATGAAGATTGTTTTGTAATCATCAAATCTAAAATCCTAACAATCTTCCCCTATTTGATATTACAAAACAATCTTCATGTATGGAACAATCTTCAAAGCTTCCCCTTGAAATAAGATCTTCTTGTACATGTCACCACTTTAAAATAAGCTGCAAACCATATAATCTTCTTCCCCATTTTGTAATCATCTAATAAGGGTCTTCTATAGATAAGCAACTTATGAACACTTCTCATTAAGTGGTACATGTAGATGGTTAAACACGTTAACAATAAGCTTCCCCTGAAAGTATGCTAACCATCTCTTGAATCTCGAACTTAGTAGGATCCAAGTAGTAATTATTGATGAAGAAAAATGAGTATAACCCATATTGATTTCTATTAAGCTTCAATGCTACTATTTGTTATATGAAACTCTATGCCGTAGGGTTCCTTTTATACACCAAGGAAACCCTAAAAGGCTATACAAAACGTGTGAAAGGATAATGCATATCCTTTCCTAAGATATCTCCTAAGATATCTCTAAGATAACTATTATCACTATTCTGTTACATAAACAGACTTAACTAAACACGACCAGTACTAACTATAGTACTGCCACTCTACCAGTACTAACTATAGTACTGCCAGACTTAACTAATACTACCAGACTTAACTGTTATACTACCAGTATTAAGTCTTTTACAATATATTTCCCAATAATCCTCTCCTAACTAGATCTTCACTTGTAAACTTCAAGTTTCTTTAAGTGTCTTCCATTCAAGCTTCCTGAGGATGTTGTAAACAAAACTCTTCGAATTATTCTTGAGCTGCAATTCTTCAAATCATCTCTTTTTGATCTTTGCAGCAACTATTCTTCAAAACTTTTAGCAACACTTCATGTCAGCAACACTTAAACAGCTACATTGACTATATGTACATCAAATCATATAGTTTCAGACTATTCTCATCACTTCCAGGTGTGTTAACTCCTGTGAGAGGTGAATCATTGAAACTTTAAATGGATTTGATGTCTCTTTACCAGTTAGCCATTAACTCTGGAGTAGCCAGTCCTTTGGCCACCAGAAAGGTGCATGTCCATGGTCGACTGAAAACCATTTCAACTCTCAGTACGTGAAACATTGGTGAGTTGAATACCATATGGTTTTTGGCAAACCATTATAGCCATGAACGGATTTGATATGCCTTTACCTGTAGCCGTTTGCTCAGGGCTAGTCAACTCTTCACTTAAACAGATATGGTGAGTTGAAAACCATACAACTTATTGGCAAGTTGTCAACCATAAAACGGATTTGAGAAGTCTTTACCAAGAGCCGTTTGCTCCTGGACTAGCCAATCCTTGTGTCTATTAGACATGGTGGACTGATAACCATTTGTTGTGTTTAAGTACATAGTTAACTCCACCAATTGTTTGTTCTCCTCATATCTCATTCATAATGAGCTAACTCATCAATCTCCATTATTTTCTAATACCAACTTGCTTCTCTATCATTTTCAAAAGTTTGTAACAATCCTCATCTGGTTTTCCTCCTTGAAGTTTCTTGTCCAACATAGCTTTGCATACTTCAGCAGACAAAGGATACTTCTAATCTATAGCATATAACATCTCAGACTCCAAGTTCAAACAAATATACTCTCAAGTAATCATAGTATCTCCAACAAATTATCCTTTGTTACCTAGCAACTCCAAATTAATTTATGTACTAAGGGGTTCTTACACACATATCTTCAAGTATTGCCCCAAAGTACCTTTTCCCAAAATCATCCTCTGGCTCATTCATACCATGTTTCTTTATGACAGATCCTGTAAGCTCTGTAAGATCATCTCTTGATATGTCAGTCAGCATTTCTCCAAAGCTTATGTATACCATATCAGTTCCATTCTCCCTTACAATCTGGTATACACCTTTCCTTCCTTGCTTAATGATCTTGTAATTGGCTATACTAGGTGATTTTGTAGCTACAGGAACAGGATTAATGGGAATGTTAGTACCTGAAGTAGAATCATCTTTTTCATTAGCTTCATTTGAATCTTTAGATTCATCCCTATCATGGTCTGTATGGAATCCTTTCCTTGCTATATGTTTTCTCTCCTCTTCAATCTTCTTGGTTTGGCTATCATCTTTGTCTTCTTTAATCTCCACCTCTGTTGGATGAGTACCTTTACCATCAAACTTTAGCTTCTTTGGTAGTTTTAGTTTTGAAGCTCTTCACAAATCTCTCAAACTTTCCTTGTTGCTTCAAAGTTCATAGGGACATAAGGTATCCATTGCTTAACCAATTTTTCAAATTCTGCTTTCACTTCTAACAAAATCAACTTCTTTCAATTGAGCAACTTCCATGTACCCTTGATTCTTAAAAAGTTTTTTTTTTTTGGCATATAGTTCCTGAGCCTGTGTTTGAATATAGGCTTATTCTTTTTGCTCTAGCTCGTCCTCTGCAATAGTGTTTTCTTCTTCTTGATTTACCAACACTACCATCCTTTTTGCATAATCTTTAACATTAAGATCCTTTCCGAAACAAACTCTCCGTTCAAATCCTGCAATTGCTTCAAGCTTGCTCTAAATAGTATCCTAACTTCTCCATAAAGATTAAGCTTCAAACTGAACTTGAGCCTTCCTTTTCTTTTGTTCCTCTGTTAATTCTTGCTCTTCAGCCATCCTTTGAGCTAGAAGTGAATCCAAATGAACTTGTTTAGCCACTTCTTCCTTTTCCAAAGCTTTTTCTAAAGCATCTAATCTGATAGCTTTCGCAGTCACTCTACTTCTTGGAGAATTTGTTCTTTTGTCTTTCATAAAGAGCTTGAGTCTCTTTCTTTGTCAAAAGAGCCTTTCCTTCACTTCTAAACCAGTCTTTCTAGAGAAGGTACTGAGAACTCTTATGCTATCAGTAGTAACTGGATTAATGCTAGTAATTTGACATACCAAACTGTCTCAATAATCTCTTCAATACTAAACTAACTTAATGCCACCAGTATTATCTTTTTCAAAGGCAGACTTTCTTAACTTCTCAAAAAGTCACAAACCGTACCAAAGCAAATTATTTTGACTCTTCCTTCTCTTGTATCTCTTTCCTTGTCACTGACTGATCTTGTTGAAACTTTTTGTTAAGATTGCAGCAGCTTCTAGAGTTGTAGGGCTTATGTCTTCAACTTGTTCCTCCCCTAAAGCATTGATAGTCTTTGAGGGAGTAACAAGCTCTTGTACCAAAGAAACCAGAGGATCTAAATCATGAGTCTTCCTCCCCTGAGCCTCTGTTTCTTCCTCCTCAGAATCAGACAAAAGAACCCTCTTGGTCTTTCTCTTCAAAGCAACCTCCAAAGTCTTTACTCTATCCACCAAAGTGAGGATAAGCGTCCCACTGTTTTAGTTTCCTAGAGCTGCTCTCCAAGTCACCAATCCTTGTCATAAATTGGGAAGTAGTAGCGTCTTTGCTAGGTGTAGGTGGTTTGTTTGGTCAGTTGGATTTGTTGTTCAAAGGTATGCGCCATTGGTTCAGGTTGCAGAGGGGAAGGTGAAGGTGAAGTGAGGGGGAAGAAGTGTAGTTTCGGTCAGCAATGAGGTGAAGGTGTGCCAAGTTGATAGAGGTGGAATAGTTGTGGCTTCAGATGGTATAGGTTAAGTTGTAGGTGGTGTTGGTGGTACCATACTAGATGATGGTTGAGGTTGAGTGACAGATGGAGCTTCTTGTCCTGCACTTGGATCAACAATAGACAACATAGCAGGCAACAAAGGTCTTGGTACCCCTCTAAAACCCCTTTTCATGTTTCCAAAAATCTTTTTGGTCAAGGTCACAGCCAGATAAGGGTGTTTGTTTTCAGTTTGTATATCCAAAATCAGTTGCAGAAAACGAGGATACATCAAAAACTTTGTTTTGCTTTTCAAGTTTGCCACCATGCCATCAAAAATTAGTTTTGAAAAATTATAAACTCTGCCAGTGGAAAGACAAATCAAGGCAGTAGCAATATTGCTACCAAATTGATCCCATCCACCACTTTTAGAGCTTATACAATGTAAAATATGGTGGACTAAGAATCTCCATTGGGGTGTGAAAAAGCTTTTCCAAAAGGTAAAAGATCCATCAGTAGGATACCCCATATGCCCCATCCCCTCAAAAATCTCATTGTTTGGCAACATGGTAATCCCTGAAGCATCTGCTAATTTAAGCTTACTTCTAATAGATGCCTCAGTGATTGTATACGCAATAGTATCAATAGTTGCTTGTAACTCTAGAGTCCCATCAGCAAGAGTTTTGGCAGTAGCAGTCTGCCAAAACTGTTTGACTAGGGAATCATGGATAGTAGGATTAGTAGTTAAAGCATACCTGAGGTTGGAACCTCTTAGAAAATCCACTATCTCTGCAAACCCTGCACTTTCGTCAGGTTTGCGCAAAAATCCCACTTGATTATGTTTGTCGCAGTATTTTAATTGAGCCATGAGTTGAAAGTTGCAATAAAAGGTAGTGATGTGGACTGAAAATTACTGGGTTTAGTTACGAGTGAGGTTCTAGATGCTGGTAAAAAGAAAATTGAATATATCCTTTGTAAAGATAAAGAAGATTTTTACTTTGATAAGAGGAGATAGCAATAAAAAGATAAGTATGAAAGAGAAATCAAACTTTATCTATTTATAGCTTCTCTTTTAACAACAATAGCACCGTAAAAATCTGTAACGGTAACATTTAAACAGTGTTTAAAGAGCAAAAATCAATTTTCCCGCAACAAGCAGTAATGGTAACCTACCAGAATTAAAATTAACACTACCAGACTTAACTTTGGTCAACCAGAATTAAATATGTTTCAACCTGAATTATCTCTTTTTCAACCAGAATTAAGTATTTACTGAAGACTTACAAAACAAAGACCTTATCACACCTTCCTTACATCTGGAAATCCATGCTATTTCTGCAAGAATTAGTCTAAAACAAAAAAAAACATGCTGCAGGAGTTTGTATAATACCATAATTAACTTAAAATAACTACCCGAATTAATACTACTAACTACCAGAATTAATACTATTTAACCCAGAATTTAGTTAAACTAACAACCAGAATTATACAAACTATATAACTAAGCCTCCCCTTAAAAGTAGCTATGGGTTTATCATACCAATACTAGCCACTAAGAAATTAAACTGTGGTCCATCAAAAGGTTTGGTCAATAGGTCAGCTACATTTAAATATGTGTGAATTTTCTCCACACTAATGAGCTTCTTCTCATAACAATCTCTTATAAAATGGTAGCGTATCTCGATGTGCTTTGTCTTGGAATGATACACTAGGTTCTTCACAATGCAAATTGTGCTTTCATTATCAATATGGATTTTGGTATTCATGAAGTTGAAACCATAGTCCAACAGTTGATTTTGAACCCACAATACTTGTCCATAGCAATTTGTAGTAGCTACATATTCAGCTTTAGTTTTAGAAGTGGCTACTATGGTCTGTTTCTTGCATTGCCATGAGATAAGTCTTTGTCCAAGATATTGACAACCACCTGTTGTGGATTTCCTGTCAAGGTTTGAACCATCATAATCACTATCAGAGAAAGCTTTCAGGTCAAAAGGGTTTGCCCTTAAGGTACTTAAAGATTCTCTTCATAGCATTGAGATGTGAAGTCTTGGGAGTGACCTGAAAACGAGAACAAGTACATACTGTAAACATTATATCAGGCCTAGAGGCAGTTAAAAACATGAGAGAACCTATCATGGATCTGTATAAGTGTACATCCACATCAACAGCTTCCTCATCTTTTGTCAATGCCACTTTCGTCTCCATGGGTGTTATTGCAGTTTTCACACTTACAAGATTAAATTTCTTGAGTATCTCAGCTACATACTTGTCCTGAGATATGAAGATTCCTTCTTTATTTTGTTTGACTTGTAATCCTAAGAAAAATATGAGTTCACCCATAGAACTTATCTGAAATTTGCTTTTCATTAAGGCTTCAAACTCATCACACCAAGACTTTTTGGTAGATCCAAAAATGATATCATCAACATACACTTGAACCAGCATGATATCCTTCTTGTCCCTTTTAATAAATAAAGTCTTGTCAATAGTACCCCTTTTGTATCCATGCTTCTCTAGAAATGTTGATAGAGTAGCATACCAAGCTCTAGGAGCTTGATGCAGTCCATACAAAGCTTTGACCACTATAACTTCTTAGGGTGATCAGTGATCAACAAAGCCATTAGGTTGTGAGACATAACCTCTTCATCCCTATAGTGCCATACAGAAAGTGCCACTTTTTTACATCCATTTGGTATACTATGAACCTCATAAATGAGGCAAAGGCTAAAAATAATCTGATAGCTTCCATTCTTGCCACAGGAGCAAAAACCTCATCATAGTAAATACCTTCCTCCTATCTGTGACCTTGGGCCACCAATCTGGCCTTATTTCTGACAACCACTCCTCTTTCATCTCTTTTATTTCTATAGACCCATTTTGTACCAATTACCTTCATTCCTTGAGGTAGATCTACAAGAACCCATACCTGTTGCAAGCTTAAAACTGTAAACAACATCCTCTTGGCATGGCTTGAACCTAACTGTCATCTTGTAGAGCATCAGAAATCTTTTTAGGTTCCTCCTGAGATAGAAAACAGGCAAACAAACAATGTTGTTGATCTTTGTGATTGTTTCTTTGCTGCTTTTGAAGATAGCTGATAAGTGCATGAGCTCCTGATTTTTGCTGCACTTTGCTTCTAGTTTACACAGCCGACTATAGATCAAAAGTAAATGACTTTTTGGGTGAATATTGTGAACCCCTAATGATATAGGTGGGACTGCCTTCGATTACTGTTGGTAAGCTGTTGAAGTCAGTTACCACACCCTCTTCATCATAAGAAGCCTCATCAAAAATTCTTGTCTCAGACTTGTGAAAAATTTTGAGCTCTGGCATAGCTAAATCATCAGGATCAAGCTCACCAGTATTAACTGGTTCACTACCAGAATTAACTAAAAGAGTGCTGGTAGATTTGTTTTCAGGTACTGTCCCTAAATGATTTTGAGCGATTTCTTCCAACTTCCTCTCCAAAAGCTAGAATTCCGCTCAAAAGCAATTAGGGACAGTACCTAAAGACGGCGCGCGATCAGCGCCAACACTCCTTTAAGTTATTCTGGTAAGAACAGTTAATACATGGTGAGCTGTGAATCCTGATGATCCCAGCTATGCCAGAGCTCAAAATTTTTCACAATCTGAGACATGAATTTTTAATGATGCCTTTCTTATGATGAAGAAGGTGTAGGTATCTGACTCAACAGCTTACTAACAGTAATTGAAGGCAGTCCCACTCCTATTCTTAGGATTCACAATATTCACCCAAAAAGTCAAATACTTTATGATCCTAAGTCGGCTGTGTAAACTAGAAGCAAAGTGCAGCAAAAATCAGGAGCTCATGCACTTATCAACTATATTCAAAAGCAACAAAGAAACAATCACAAAGATCAACAACATTGTTTGTTTGCCTGTTTTCTATCTCAGAGGAAACCTAAAAAGATTTCTGATTGCTCTACAAGAAAGACAGTTTGGTTCAAGCCATGCAAGAGGAGTTTGTTACAGTTAAGCTGCAACAGGTATGGGTTCCTTGTAGATCTACATTCAAGGAATGAAGGATTTTTATTTTTTATATGGTACAAAATAGGGTCTACAGAGATAGAAAGAGATGAAAGAGGATTGGTATTTGATAGAAATAAGTCAAGATTTGGTGGCCCAAAGTCACAGACAGGAGGAGGGGGTATTGACTATGATGAGGTTTTTGCGTCCTGTGCAAGACTGAAGCCTATCAAATTATTTTAGCCTTTGCCTCATTTAATGTGGTTCATAGTATACCAATGGAATGTTAAAAAGTGCCTTTTGTATGCACTATAGATTAAGAGGTGTTATGTGGTGATTCCCCTCCCCACAACCTCCTGGCTTTGTTAGATCCTGATCACCCAAAGAGGTTTATAAAGTGGTCAAAGCTTTTATATGGACTGCATCAATCTCCTAGTATGCTTTGTATGCTACACTATCAACATTTCTAGAGAAACATGGATACAAGAGTGGTACTATTAACAAGACTTTATTTATTAAAAAGTACAAAAGGATATCATGCTGGTACAATTGTATGTTGATGATATCATTTTTGGATCTACAAAAAAGTCTTAGTGTGATGAGATATAAGCCTTGAAGAAAAGCAATATTTCAGATGAGTTCTTATGGGTGAACTCACAGTTTTTCCTAGGATTACATGTCCAACAAAATAAAGAATAATCTTCAAAACTCAGGACAAGTATGTAGCTTGAGATACTCAAGAAAATTGATCTGTGTAATGTTGAAAACAGCAATAAAACCATGGATGACCAAAGTGGCATTGCCAAAAGATGAGGAAGGCTGTTGATGTGTATGTACACGCCTTTATACAGATCGCATGCTAAGGTTTCTCTCATGTATTTAACTGCTCTAGGCCCTGATATAATGGTTTGCAGTATGTACTTGTTCTCGTTTTCCCCAGTCAATCCAAGACTTCACATCTCAAAGCTGTAAGAGAATCTTTAATTACTAAAAGGCAAACCCAATTTGGGCTTATGGTATCCTAGAGAATCACCTTTTGACCTGGAAGCTTTCTCTGATAGTGATTATGGTGGGTCAAACCTTGACAGGAAATCCACAACAGGTGGTTGTCAATTTCTTGGATAAAGACTAATCTCGTGGCAATGCAAGAAACAGACCATAGTGGCTACTTCTACAACTGAAGCTGAAATGTAGCCCTGTCTACAAATTTGCTGTAGACAAGTATTCTATTGTTCAAAATCCACGCTATACTATGGTTACATTTCATGAATACCAAAATCCACACTGATAAATGAAATCAAATTTGCATTGTGAAGAACCCAGTGTATCATTCCAAGACAAAGCACATCGAGATACGCCACCATTTTATAAGAGATTGTTATGAGAAGAAGCTCATTAGGGTGGAGAAAATCCACACAGACTTAAATGTAGCTGACCTATTGACCAAACCTTTTGATGGACCAAGGTTTAATTTCTTAGTGGTTCATATTGGTATGATAAACTTATAGCTACGTTTAAGGGGAGGCTTAGTTATATAGTTTGTATTAATTCTGGTAGTTAGTAGTATTAATTCTGGTAGTTAGTAGTATTAATTCTGGTAGTTAGTAGTATTAATTCTGGTAGTTTAGTATAAAAGTTAAATTCTGGTGTTATACAAACCTCATGCGGCATGTATTTCTTTGTTTTTAGACTAATTCTTGCAGGAATAACATAGATTTGCAGATGTAAGAAGGTGATAAGGTCTGTTGTTTTGTAAAGTCTTTTAGTAAATACTTAAATCTGGTTGAAAAATAGTTAAATTCATGTTGAAAACCTACTTAATCTGGTTGACGCAAAGTTAAGTCTGGTAGTTTAAATTTCATCAGTTAGGTTACCGTAGAGTGCTGGTTGCCGGGAAAATTGATTTTTTGCTGTTATCAACACTGTTGAAATGTTACCGTTCCAGATTTTACGGTGCTTATTGTCGTTAACAGAGAAGCTATATATAGATAAAGTTTGATTTCTCTTTCATACTTATCTTTTATTTACTATCTCCCTCTTATCAAAGTAAAAATCTTCTTTATCTTTACAAAGGGTATATTCAATTTTCTTTTTATCAGCATCTAGAACCTCACTCGTACCTAAACCCAGTAATTCTCTGTCCACATCACTACCTTTTATTGCAACTTTCAAATCATGGCTCAATTAAAATACTGCGACAAACATAATCAAGTGGGATTTTTGCGCAAACCTGATGAAAGTGCAGGGTTTGCAGAGATAGTGGATTTTCTAAGAGGTTCCAACCTCAGGTATGCTTTAACTAATAATCCTATTATCCATGATTCCTTAGTCAAATAGTTTTGGCAGACTGCTACTGCCAAAACTCTTGCTGATCGAACTCTAGAGTTACAAGCAACTATTGATACTATTGAGTATACAATCACTGAGGCATCTATTAGAAGTAATCTTAAATTAGCAGATGCTTCAGGGATTACCATGTTGCCAAACAATGAGATTTTTTAGGGGATGAGGCATATGGGGTATCCTACTGATGGATCTTTTACCTTTTGGAAAAGCTTTTTCACACCCCAATGGAGATTCTTAGTCCACCATATTTTACATTGTATGAGCTCTAAAAGTGGTGGATGAGATCAATTTGGTAGCAATATTGCTACTGCCTTGATTTGTCTTTCCATTGGTAGACACTAAACTGTAACTTTGGCAGCCCTTTTAGTGACACTTTTTCAGTCACTAAACTGTCACTTTGGCAACCATATATGTAACAAGCAGAATTAGGGTTTTAATTATCTCTGCTTCATTCCTAAAAACAAACACGAACACCTTTTTTTTAAAGACAACCCTTTAAAAGTGTCGCAAAAACCCTAAAAACACCATAAATCGATCATAGACCAAACAGAAAACTTTGACTTCTTCACATCATAAAGTCGACTTCAAATACACCTTGTAACATCCTAGATATCAAGAGCAACCCGCTCTGATACCAATTGATAAAGCCTAATTGTAGGCTTCATATATCATTTTGCCCATCTAGGATATCATAACATTGATCATGCAGTGGAATAACAAATGAGAACAACAATGTTATGAACAAGGTTTTTATTCATAAACTATCTACTATTTGACTTTAATCAGTCGACTATGAACTATTCGACTTTAATCAGTCGACTATGAACTATTACATAAACTAATAAGCTAACTATTAGACTCTCATTGGAGAGATCTAACTATGATGGATATTAAAACCATTCACCCCACCTTTCTTTATATACTAGAGAGGCTAGGGTTTACAAGAAAACCTAGCTTTGATAAGAAGCTAACTTAATATTGCACATTAAGTCCTTGTTGTTTCATCTTTCTTCTTTTTTACATATGTGGTTTTGTAATCATCAAATCTTAAATCCTAACAGTTATTTTGAGTGCCAAAGGCATTATCTTAAATGATTTCATTCCAAAATCTCATGTCATGACAAAGTTCTTGTAGAATTTCATTTGGTGTTGGAGTGTGTGTTTGGTAAGGTGTGTTTGATTCTTGATTGATTCTCAATGAGTCGGGAGATGAATCTTCAGAATAACAACATTTTCCTTTACATGGAATGAAGAGAATTGAGGCAAATGACTCGAGTGAGAGTTTAAATGTTCTTTTTAATGCCCATAATTTTAAAAAGATATTTTGATCATTGTCTCTAGTAATTTCTATTAAAGAATAAAACTCAAGCAGAAATCTTAGACAAATCCCTTCGTAAAGTTCATATATACTCAGAAGTTTGATAGTTTGAAACCTGATATGAATATTGTCATATTTAGTAGACTCAGAAGATACTAGACGACCTTCATGAATTGGTCTACACTTTAGGTTTTGAATGAAGAGTTTTAATTTATTAGGAAGGTATTTTTCATTTGAGATTGTTGCAACGTATGATTTTATGTACCGTAGTTCTCCTTCCAGCGTCATTTCACCTAATTAAAAGAGTGTGAACTTTAGTAAGGTTGTCTCATTGAAGTAGGTGTCTAGTGTGTCCCTAAGTGTGATTTTGCTAATCCAAACATGTCAAAAAATACATATGAATTATGTATCTCAACCTTTGTTCATGATATCATTATGCATGTGTTGAAAACACTTTTAAGTTGTATTAACAATGCGTAACCTCAATTTTATTATGTTCCTAACGTGAGTGATTTGAAAATAGAGGTTTTGGTTCGAAATCAATTTTTCGACAAACTCACAAATGTATGCGAATCCTATGTCTACGGGAAGCATATTAGTTATACATTGTATCCTAGTAGTCTTAATTGTACAAATTTGAAAGAAAAATAAAAAATCATCAATTTTAATTTTTGTGTTCATCATGAACCCTTTCCTCAAAATGAATGAAAATAAAGAAATGATTTATAATTGATGATCTTTAAGATGTTATGAGTGATTATAGGTGTTGATTTGATCTTCAATTATAGTTTTAGTGGTTGATTTTGAGTTTTTGATGTGTTTTGTTCGTGTTCGTCGCTGCAGATATGAAAGGGGGTGTTTGATTTTGTGTTTTGAATTTTTTTTAATTAAGCGTTCAATTTTAGTGTCTGCTGATGGCGGTCCCATATCGCCTGGCGGTCCCAAATATATTGGGGGGCCGCAAGGGTAAGGAGGCCGCCCTCAGCGAGGGATTTTGTACTTAGTTTTTGACGAAAATTTTACAAACAGGAGTGACATTTTAATTTTCATTTCAGGAATTAAAAATGCTTAAGGCACTTCGGATGAAGTATTTAAGTTGTCACGACATGGAGTAGAACATGGACTGGAATTGAGACAAAAGAAGGAGAAGCAGACTAATGTCATTTATGGAATGTGTTCCATTATTCCTAAACCAAGACGTAGATAGTTAAACTATTCACATTTAAGGGGTTTCGTAAGAATGTCGACGATGTTGTTGACGGACGGCACTTTTTCGATTGAGATATGTCCTTTCTAGACATTATCATAAAGAAAGTGGTGACGAATTTCGATGTGTTTGGCTCGAGAATGTTGCACCGGGTTTTTGCTAAGGTCAATCGCGCCTTTATTGTCGCAAATGACGGGACATCATCGAGTCGAACGTCGTAGTCGATAAGAGCTTGTTTCATCTATAGTGCTGGTTAACATGCCTTTCTGGCGCTTACGTATTCAGCTTTGGTAGTGGATATAGCAAAAGCGGTTTGTTTCTTCGAGAACCAAGATGTTAAACAACATCTTACGAACGTACAAATACCGCTAGTGCTCTTTCGGTCCACATAATCTCTTGCATGATCAGAGTTGGCATATACTACTGTTTCTATGCCGGTCCCCTTAGGATACCATAATCCTAAGTGTGTAGTGCCTTTAATGTATTAGAAGATACGCTTAACCGCTTCAAGGTGAGATGTTTTGGGAGCCTATTAGAAGCGGGCATAAAGGCAGACACTAAACATGATATCGGGCCTACTTGCCGTTAGGTACAATAAACTACCTATCATGCCTCGATACTTGGTACTATCTACTGACTCACACACTTCGTCTTTCATGAGTTTGATATCGGAGGACATGGGGGTTTTCATTGGTTTATATTTTTTTAAGCCAAATTTCTTAAGCATTTCTTTAATATATTTAGATTGATTAAAGAAAATTCCATCTTCCATATGTTTTATTTGTAGTCAAAGGAAAAAGTAAAGTTCGCCCATCATGCTCATCTCAAACTCGTCATGTATGATTTTGGCAAATTCATCACACATGTCTTGACAAGTCGAACCGAATATGATGTCATCGACATATATTTGAACGATGATGAGGTTTGAACTTTTCTTCTTTGTAAAAAGAGTGTTATCTACCATTCCTATTTTATATTCATGTTTAATAAGGAAAGCTTTAAATCTATCATACCAAGCTTTGGGTGCTTGTTTAAGACCATATAAAGCTTTTTTTAGTTTATAAACATGATTCGGTTTTTCAAAGTCAATGAATCCTAGAGGTTGTGCCACGTATACCTCCTCATTGATAAAAAAAAAAAAAAAAAAAAAAGTATATAAACATAAAAAAAAAAAAAAAAAGTAAAAAAGTGTCGCCCATCATGCTCATCTCAAACTGTCATGTAAGATTATGGCTAAAATTATCCACATGTCTTGACCAATCGACCGGAGAATATGATGTCCTCATCGACATTTATATTTGAACGATGATGAGAGTTTTTTTTTTTGTTTTTGAACTTGTCTTCTTTGTTAATAAAAATAAAAAGAGTGTTATCTTACCTTTCCCTTTATATATTTCATGTTTAATAAGGAAAAGTCTTTTTTTTTTAATCTATCATACCAAGATTTGGTCGGTGCTTGTTTGTTTTTTAAGACCATATAAAGCTTTTTTTTTTTTTTTTAGTTTTTATAACATGGATCGATTTGTCAAAGTCATTGAATCCTAGAGGTTTGGGCCCAACGTTTATACCTCCTCATTGATAAACCATATCTAGGAATGCAACTTTTTACATTCCATTTTTAGAATAGCTTAAAATCTTAAAGCACAAGCAGAAGCTAATATTATCCTAATTGCAATCATCAAGTCTAGCATACTGGGGCATAAGTTTCATCATAATCGATGCCTCTTGTTAATTATAGCCTTGAGCAACTACAATTATGTCTTATTTGAAGAAAACTTAATACCGTTCTGTTCTAACTTATCTTATTAACACTTTTCTTTTAACCTAGCCTTATTTCGAGAAACAATACCGTTCTCGTCTAACTTATTTCTAAACACCCACTTAGTTCCTATAATTGTCATATTCCTAGGTTGTGGAACTAACTCCCAAACGTCGTTAGCAATGAATTGATTTAATTCTTCTTGCATAGCGACTATCCAACTATCATCCGTTAAGGCTTCATTCACATTCTTAGGTTCTATAGTTGATATAAAACAAAAGAAGTTACTTTGGTTTTGGGCTTGTGATCTAAGGGTTCTTTGGTTAAGGTTTCCTATGACATTTTCTAATGGATGGTTCCTAGATTCCTTAATATTGACTATTTCGTCAATCTCTAAAGTTTCATCCACAATGTCATTTTCTAGGTTTTTCTTTTCGGTAACCTTAATTGCTTCTTCTTCATCTAAGTCATCATCCACCAAGGGTGATGTCTTAGAGGGTGGAGGAGTTTCATCGAATGTCACGTTAAGTGATTCTTCGACTTTCCTAGTGTGTTTATTTAGGATGATGTAGGCTTTACTATTTTGAGAGTAACCTAAAAAGATACCTTCGTATGACTTTGGGTCAAACTTTGTAAGGTAGTCTTTAGTGTTTAAAATGAAGCACTTGCTTCCAAACACTCTAAAGTAATCTAAAGTAGGTTTCCTACCTCTTAAAAGTTCGTAGGGTGTTTTTCCTAAGATGGCTCTAATTAGGATTCGGTTGAGAATGTATGTTGAAGTGTCTACTGCGTTACACCAAAACTTTTGTGGTAACGATTGCTCATTCAACATAGTCCTACTCATTTCTTGAAGTGTCCTATTTTTCCTTTCAACCACGCCATTTGATTGAGGAGTACGTGGAGCTGAGAAGTTATGTGTAATACCATTGGCATTACAAAACTCTCCAAATTGCACCTCATTATCAAATTCCCTACCGTGGTCGGTTCTTATTGACACTATTGTACATCCTAATTGGTTTTGAATTTTCTTACTAAATATTTTGAATTGATCGAAAGCTTCAGTTTTATCCTTAAGGAATCTAGTCCAAGTATACCTACAATAATCATCTACTATGACTAAGGTGTAGCGGTTTCCTTCGTAACTTCGTACGGCGGATGGACCAAAGAGATCCATATGAAGGAGTTCTAAGCATCCAGTCTTTGAGACTATGTTCTTACCCTTATGACTAGCGTGAGCTTGCTTTCCAATTTTGCAAGCATCACAGAAGTGTTGATCAAACTTAAGCTTAGGTAAGTTTCTAACTAATTCTTTAGATGCTAACGATTGAAGGAGACGCATATTTGCGTGACCTAATCTCCTATGCCACAACGTGGAGTTTTCATCAATCGTTGCTAAACAAATTTTGTCTTTAGGCTTATTTCTAAATTTCATCACATATAAGCCTTTCTATAATACCTCTACCTATGACCTTACCATCCTTAGTAATTTCACTATCATGTTCAGAGAAAGTTACTCTACACTTATTATCACATATTTGTCTTATACTTAACAAGTTAAATCTTAAGTTATCTACATGCTCTACATTATCTATTTTGAGAGAGTTGTTGGGAATAAAATGCTAAGGGATTCACATTGTTAGTTGAATGGTTCCCACTGTTAGAAGAACTTCCCACTGTTAGTATATTTTCCCACTGCAAGGTTTCTACTGCTTGAAGACTTTCCACTGCTGCATGAAGATAAGATCTACTCAAAGTCAAAGACGCATATTGTTATATTTGGAATGAATCTTATGTATATCTCTTTTATTTAGGAGATACGGTTTAGGTCTTATCTTGTACAGGGCTCCTTGTGCTATAAAAGGAGTCCTTAGGTTAGAGTAGAAGAAAATCCACAAGACATCACTTACATAGATCCTCCATAAACTTTCTCATAGCTTTAAGGTTTTGTAAACCCTAGTACTTTTAAGTACTCGTATTATTCAATCAATAATATTAAAGCTTGTTGGTTATTTACTGTTCCATTCCATTACCATTGTTATTCTTCTTAAACGCTAAAGGTTAGATTCCGCATAGCCTTTGGTGAAACACTTCAACAAAGTTTCTCACATTATTATCTTGTGATTACCAAGGTAATAATAACCTTATAACCTAAGGCAGTAGATCTAGAGTTTTGGGACTCAACAAGTGGTATTAGAGCTTGTTAAGAGACTTTGATCTAAGAAGCATAACATTCCAAACTTCTCAATCACAAACTGAAATAGATCCCCATGTTACATCCACTCCCAATTCTACAAAACTTCCAATCCTTGACACTGGTAAATTTGAACAATGCAAGTTTAGAATACAACAGTACCTACAGCATGAACACTATGCTCTATGGGAAGTCATAGAGTTTAGTGACTTATATAGAGCTCCTGCACAAGATAAAAGTGTATCTAGTGAAGTTACTCCATCATCAAGGAGCAAAGGAAGGACTGTGGCTGTAAGAGCTGAAGACATGCAAAAGAGAAGAAATGATGTCAAGGCAAGAACTGCTTTGCTGCTGGCTCTCCCTGAAGAACATCAGTTGAGATTCAGCAAGTATGAAACAGCCAAGGAATTATGGGAAGCAATACTAAGGACCTTTGGTAGAAATGAAGCCACCAAAAAGACAAAGAAGAATCTGTTAAAGCAACAATATGGAAACTTCAAAGCTGAAGGATCAGAGACTCTAGAGCAAACTTTTAATAAATTGTAGGCTTTTGTGAGTCAACTTGAGTTCTTAGATGTTCCAGTTGAACAAGAAGATCTAAACCAAAAGTTTTTGACAAGCCTTTCACCAGAATGGCTTATGCATACTATTGTTTAGAGAAACAGAATTGACCTAGACATAATGAGTCTGGATGATTTGTATAATCATCTTAAGGTCTATGAATCAGAGGTCCAGAAGAAGGGAGGATCAAGTTCTCAAAATATGGCCTTAATTTCTTCTTCAATTACCAACTGTGGAAAAAGTGAAGTTCCTACTACTCAAAGTTTTTCCACTGCTAGTGGTCAAGTTACCACTGTTAGCACTGAAGTTGCCACTGCTACCTTTAGCCATGATACTATATGTGCATACATAGCTACTCAGCAAAGTGGTTCTCAAATTAAATATAAGGACATTACTCAGATCTATGATGATGACATTAAAGAGATGGACATCAAATGGAATATGGCTTTGCTAAGTATGAGGGCTGATAGGTTCTGGAAGAAGACTGGTAAGAAGATTACCATTTAAGGGTCTGATGTAGCTGGGTTTGATAAATTTAAAGTGGAATGCTTCAATTACTACAAATTTGGGCATTTTGATAGAGAGTGCAGAGCACCAAGGAGTCAGGACAGAAGTAGAAGAGAGAGCTACAAGAAGGAGCCAAAGGTTAAAGAGCCTAGCCACAAGGCAATGATGGCCATTGATGGCATTGGATGGTACTGGAGCTTTATGGCTGAAGAAAATGAAGGTTCAGAGAATCAAGCACTTGTAGCAGAAGAGGTTGTACTAACAGAATTTGCTTTGATGGCTATGTCTAGTTCAAGCCCAGACAATGAGGTATATGATGATTCATATTGTTCTAAATCTTGTAGGAAGAATACATAAAACCTCACTACTAAAATTAGTAAGCTTAGAGAAGAACTTTTTGATAGTGAATCAGATTTGTGTAATTATAAAATAGGCTTATCACAGGTTGAATCTAGGTTGGTTGAGTTTAAAATAAATGAATCTAAATTCTGTGAAAAGATAAGAGTCTTAGAAAGAGATTTAGAACTTAAAAATTATAAAATTGAGAATCTTACAAATGAGCTTGAAAAAGTCAAGAAAGAGAGAGATGGCATTGATTCTAAGTTAGAAAAGTTTGTAAACTCATCTAAAGACTTAGATCAAATGTTAGAAAGTCAAAAATCAGGTAAGGACAAGAAGGGTGTGGGATTTGACGAATATAGAGCTGTCCTACCCCCTCCTGCACAAGTCTATTCAACTCCCATGCCAGATTTATCTTGGACAGGTTTACCTGAATTTGCTGATAACACTGTCACTGACTATACTAGGCCCACACCTAGTGTAGATATAACAAATGATGTAAGAAGTAAACTAGATGAAAATAACTTGACTGTTTGTGAACATGGAGGAACATCTAGTAATGCTGTGTCAAAGCCCATAATTAACTTTGTGAAAGTGTCTGGTTGTCCTATTGTCATTAAAATCAATAATATTGAAAATGCTAGGAAACCAACTGCTAAATATGCTGAGTTATATAGGAACATCACACAAAGCTCTAATGTTAGGTCTAACAATTTTGGTCCTCCAATAATTGAGGACTGGGATTCTGAGGATGAAAGTGATACTGAATCCACACCTATTGAGTCTATCAGGTCTACCATTAATCAGAATAGAGATCAACCTAGAGGGAACCAGAGGAATTGGAACAATCTAAAATCCCAACAGCTAGGAAAAGACTTTGTGATGCAAAATAAAGCATGTTATAAATGTGGTAGCTTTGAGCATTTGAAGGTTAACTGTAATAAAAATAAGTGGGTAAATAAAGGGAAAAACTGGTCAAGGGTTAATTATACCCAAGGAAACTTGACACCCAAAGCTATTTTGCTCAAATCTGGCACAAAAACCATTGCTCCTAACAGATCTTTTTCCACTGCCAGAACATCTTTGAATGTTGCTCAACCAAAAATGAAATCTTTTGTTAAATCAGCACATTCAAATGTAAAAAGGCCCTTTGAAAGAAAAGCAGTAGCTAAAAATAAAATTTGGGTTCCAACTGTTAGAACAAAAAATCCCACTGTTGGCTTAAAAGTTCCCACTGCTAAGCCAACAGTTGCTGCTGCTAAGGGAAACAAGGGAAAAGCTGTTAAGGCCTCAGCTCGTTGGATTTGGAAACCTAAGCAAATCTCTGGTGAAGGTTCAAATGTCAATGGTGTATCAGTGACATTTAAGAAATATCAATACATTGATACACAAGGCAGACTCAAGTCAGTAATGGCTTGGGTCCCCAAAGAGAACTAATTCTCTCTTTATTTGTGCAGGGCAAACCACTGGATAATATTGATGATAAAGGATTTTGGGATAGTGGTTGCTCAAGGCACATGACTGGCAACATATCTTATCTATCAGATTATGAGCCTTATGATGGAGGATATGTGTCATTTGGATATGGAGGTGGAAAGATTACTGGCAAAGGCACAATAAAGACTGGTAAACTTGAATTTGAAAATGTGCATTTTGTGAAAGAGCTTAAATACAACCTGTTTAGTGTATCTCAAATCTGTGATAACAAAAATTGTGTCCTATTCACTGATTCTGAGTGCATTGTATTGGGTAGAGATTTTAAGCTTGAGGATGATAGGCATGTGTTGCTTAGAACACCTAGACAGCAGAATATGTATGTTGTTGACTTAAAAGACATTGTCCCTCATAAAAATCTAACTTGCTTGATTGCTAAGGCCTCTGTAAATGAAAGCATGTTATGGCATAGAAGATTAGGTCATTTAAACTTTAAAACAATGAATAAATTGGTTAGGAATAATCTAGTTATAGGTTTGCCCTCCAAAATATTTGAAAATGACCATTCATGTGTTGATTGCTTGAAAGGAAAACAACATAAGGCTTCATGTAAGTCCAAGTTAGTGAATTCAACTTCTAAGCCCCTTCACACCTTGCATATGGATTTGTTTGGACCTACCTCTATTAGTAGTCTGAACCATAAATGGTATTGCTTAGTTGTCACTGATGATTTTTCTAGGTTTACTTGGACTTTCTTTCTAAAAACTAAGGATGAAACATATAGGATCCTTAGAAACTTCATAACAGAAATAGAAAATCTAAAAGACCTTAAGGTTAAAATTATCAGATGTGATAATGGGGGTGAGTTTAGGAACAAAGAAATGGATGATTTCTGTTCTAGGAAAGGTATTAAGAGAGAGTTTAGTAATGCAAGAACCCCTCAGCAGAATGGGGTTGCTGAAAGAAGAAATAGAACTCTCATAGAAGCTGCAAGGACCATGTTGGCTGATGCTAAACTTCCTGTTACCTTTTGGGCTGAAGCAGTTAACACTGCTTGCTATGTCCAAAACAGAGTGTTAGTAACTAAGCCACTCAATAAGACTCCTTATGAACTTTTTAATGGAAGAGCCCCTGCTATAGGGTTCTTAAGACCATTTGGGTGTCATGTCATGATTCTTAATACCTTGGACCACTTAGGCAAGTTTGATGCTAAGGGAGATGAAGGTTTCTTTGTAGGATACTCCCTAAATAGTAAAGCTTTCAGGGTGTATAACAAGAGAACCAAACACATAGAGGAAAACTTGCATATAAATTTCCTAGAAAGTAAAGTCATTGATAAAGCAGGTGGTCCAAACTGGTTGTTTGATATTGAATCCCTAATCAAGTCTATGAATTATATACCAGTTGTTGGTGCAGGAACATCTTCTTCTAACATTTCAGGTACAAAAGAAGATGTAAAGCAAGCTGAGAAGGAAAAAGGATCTCCTCTAAGATTCATAGCTCTTCCAAATTGGTTTCATGAGGCTCAAATGATAACTACAAATGATGCTGCAAAGAAAAGTGGTGGAATTCTTATTGATTCACCTCAAAAGGAACAAGAAGAGGTTCATACGGATAAAGATGTTTCTGAACAGGTTGAACATGAAGTGAATGAAGAAGTTCCTGAAAGCAGTGGAATCTCTTTTCCCACTGCTAGTTCAAAAGAGTCATCTAAGCTCACTTCAACCCCAACAGTGGAAACTGCTGTTCCCACTGTTAGTACACATGTTCCCACTGCTAGTGAAAATATCTTCACTATTGATCCATCTGAGCCTCCTTCAACACCAACAGTGGAAACTACAGTTCCCACTGTTAGTACACCTGTTCCAACTGTTATCAAATCTAGGGGAGGATTGAGATACTCACAGCCACCATCTATATCCAATGTTGTTTCATCTGAGAACAGAGTGGAAGATTTCTTTGGAGATTCAACTCATGCAACTAGACTGAATGAAGTGGAAGCTGATCTAAGCAATATGGAGACTACAATTCAAGTTAGTCCAACCCCCACTCTCAGGATCCATAAAGATCATCCAAAGAATCAGATAATTGGTCCTGTTGATACTCCAGTTTTAACCAGACATAAGTCTAAGAATGTTGATGAACAAAGCTTTCTAGCCACAATTCATCAAAAGACTGATCCTGATCTCCTACAGTTATGTCTATTTTTAGCCTTTCTATCTCAAGAAGAACCCAAAAAGATCTCTGAAGCTCTCAAAGATTCAAGCTGGGTAGAAGCTATGCAAGAGGAGCTCCTACAGTTTCAGATTCAGAATGTTTGGGTTTTGGTTGACTGTCCAAAAGGGGTGAGACCTATTGGGACAAAATGGGTTCTTAAAAACAAGAAAGATGAAAGGGGAATAGTCATTAGAAACAAGGCCAGACTGGTGGCTCAAGGACATACTCAGGAAGAGGGTATTTATTATGAAGAAGTCTTTGCACCAGTTGCAAGGATTGAGGCTATTAGGTTATTTTTAGCCTATGCTTCCTATATGGGTTTTACAGTGTATCAAATGGATGTTAAAAGAGCATTCCTATATGGCACTATTAATGAAGAAGTGTATGTGATGCAGCCTCCTGGTTTTCAAGATCCTCAGTTTCCACACAAAGTTCTTAAGGTGTCAAGGCTATGTATGGACTTCACCAAGCACCTAGAGCCTGGTATGGTACTCTGTCCAAGTATTTGTTGGATAATGGCTTTCAAAGAGGTACTATAGATCAGACTTTGTTTATCAAGAAGCACAAAGGAGAGTATTTGCTACTACAAGTGTGTGTGGATGACATTATATTTGGGTCATCCAATCCAAAGCTGGGTAGAGAATTTGAGGCTCTCATGCATGACAAATTCAAAATGATTGCTATGGGTGAACTCAGTTTTTTCCTAGGTCTGCAAGTGTTACAAGAGAAAGATGGCATATTCCTCTCTCAAGTTAAGTATGTTGGTGATATTCTGAAAAAGTTTGGGTTCTCAAACCTTAGGTCAGCAAACACTCCCATGGATAGAGAGAATCCTTGAGGAAAACTGGGAACTGTAAAGTTGTAGATCTTCAATTTGTATAGATCATGATTGGATCTTTAATGTTCTCACTTACATCAAGACCAGATATTATGTTTGTTGTATGTGCATGTGCTAGACATCAAGTGACACCCAAAGAATGCCATCTTCATGCAGTTAAGAGAATCTTTAGGCACCTAAAAGGACATCTTAAGTTAGGACTTTGGTATCCTAAAGAGTCTCCCTTTGACTTAGTGGCATATTCAGACAGTGATTATGGTGGTGCTAGTCAAGATAGGAAGTCCACCACTAGAGGATGTCAGTTTTTGGGAAGAAGGTTAATCTCTTGGCGAATGATAAAAAGCAAGACGATTGTGGCCACTTCACCAATGAGGCGGAGTATGTTGCAGCTGCAAGTGGATGTGGGCAAGTTCTTTGGATACAAAATCAGTTGCTAGACTATGGGTATAATTTTATGAACACTAAGATATATATTGATAATAACAATGCAATTTGTATAGTCAAAAAATCTGTTCTTTCACTCTGAACATAAACATATTGAGATAAGACATATTTTATAAGGACTGCTTGAAAATAAAACTAATATATGTGGATCATATTCATACAGATGATAATGTAGCAGACCTTTTAACAAAAGCATTTGATGTGGGGAGATTCCAGTATTTAGTTGTAAGTATTGGAATGCTTGACCCCTAATATGTCTATCTCGTAATTTTTGTAAAGTTTTGTATAGGATTTGCACTGCTATTAGATCAATACGTGTTTATACTGCTAAAGTAAAATGCAACTGTTATTCATTTTTCCACTGTTTGGTTTTCCACTGTCAGTGTAAATGTTCCCACTGTTGGGTTACATTTCCACTGTTAGTGTTTTTCTTGGTTTTGGACTAACAATTGCAGAATGAGCAAGTCATGAAAAGATCCCTATGCTATCATCAATGGAGTCAAGGGTGGAATCACATCATAAGTTGTATATCTGTAAGATCAATTTCTCTTGGGTTGGGGTTAAGGAACCTCTAGGATTAGGGTATTCATAGAATACTCATGGTCAGTCCTAGACTGACCCCACTGGTGAATGGAGGTTAAAATACTTGCTTAAGTTTTTTTAACTTTTGAGGCACTATAGTATGAGACCTCATTCATGGGTTATATACAAATTTGGTCCACAAGAGTTGCTCCTATGTCTCTCTAAGCGTTCTTAGTGAGCATGAGGTGTGCTGTGGCATTTGGGTGTGTAATTATTAGAGAAAGGACTTGTCGTATGCATGACATTTTGACCTAGAATGACCGTGGCGGTAGGGTGGTGGCCTCAGGGAAAATTTTCAAATGGTTAAACAGGGATACCGTGCGTAAATATGTGTATCAATTTTCTCATCGGTGGTCCAAAAAATAGCGAGGTAAAGATCATGAATTCATGCATGTTTCTCTTGCTTTTGCAAGTGTGTATGTATGGATATGGAAGGCTTACTTTTGATTATTGAAGTTAAGTTGATACCCTTAGGAATATTTCTCACTGTTAGACCACAAAGTTCCCACTGCTAGAGTTAGTTCCCACTGTTTGACTTTTTTTCCCACTGATAATATAGCCGTTGACACTGTTGGGCTCAAAAGTTTGTTGCATTAATTAAATAGTTGTTGAGATTTTTTAGGCTACTTATCTTATTATATAACTTCTTAATATAGAGTTTCAAGATAGTTCTATTCTTCTAAAAGATTTTCTCATCCTAAAATCTCGATTCTCTTGTTTCAACTCTATCATAATCCTTTTAAGTGCCTATATAATCTCAATTCAAGTCGCCTACAGTACCAACACCTCTAATAATCCTTAACCCAGAACCCTCATCATGACTAAACTTGCTTTTTGTGATTACCACAACATGGTGGCAATTTTGGAGAACACAGAGCATAACACTGATTTCCATCAGATAGTGGACTTCCTTAAAGCTTCTCACATCAGGTATGCTTTGACGGTTAGTCCCACTGTTTATGTTTCACACATCCGACAGTTTTGGTCCACTGCTAGGATCGAAACAACGAATGGAGAAACTAATATTTTTGCTAAAATCAATGGCAAGCAAAGGACTATCTCTGAATCATCAATTATGAGGCATCTCAAACTAAATAATGAGGAAGGGATTAGTACTTTGCCTAACAATGAACTTTTTGAAAACCTTTCATTGATGGGTTACAGTATTTTGCCAAATCAAAGATTTTCTTTTCAAAAAGGTCAATTTTCATGTCAGTGGAAGTTTCTGATTCATACCATTATGCAATGTTTGAGTCCAAAAAGTACTAGTTTTAATGAGTTTAGTAGTAATATTGCTACTGCTCTTGTATGTCTTGCCACAAACAGAACTTATAACTTTTCTAAGATGATTTTTGAGGGTATGATGAGGAATGTCAACAGTAAGGGTAAATTTCTAATGTACCCTAGGTTTATTGAAAAACTTTTGAAAATGAGTCAATTTGGTACTATCAAACATTCTGGCCAATTTTACCCTGTTCCCTTTCAAATCTAAAGGTGTTTTTACAACTTTAAGAGTCAACAGTCCTAGTTTTTCTGGGAGGAATGTTCCATTGTTTGATACCATGATTGTTCAACAGGGTGAAGGCTCAGAAAACCAACTTGAGCCCCATCACACACCCTCAACTCAGCATGTTTCTCCACCTCATCCAACTCACACATCCTCACCTCATGAAATATAATCCACTCCTCAGAACGCTCAACAATACTTTCAAAGATCTTCTACCTCACACAATAAATATTCTATCTCACACTCCCACACCTAGGAGAATGACCAAAAGGGCTATACGGATTTCTCAGTCTAAAGCCCTTTCACCTGTTGTAGATGAGACTGCACCTCCCATAAGAGGTGACAGATATGGAGAGGCTTTCCCTACTGCCACTAGCTTAGATGCAGGGTAGGACAGGGAAAACATACCTAAGACATCTGCCATGCCCCATAAATCATTTCCAAGGGTTACTTCTCTTGGTGGTGATGAGGGTAGTCTGAAACAAAAGCTTAAGGAATTGATGGAATTTTGTACCACTCTGCAAAGCCAACAAACTCAAATGGCTAAAAAATCCAGAGTCAAGATCTTGAAATCAAGCAATTGAAGGCCAGGATTCAGACTTTGGAGGATGCTCAAAAGCCAAGAGAAGGTGTTCAAGAGGATGCTCCAAACAGGGGAGGAATAGATCAAGGGGAGGTTAATGTGTTTAAAGGTGATGCTGAAAAAGATAGTAGCAGGAGTACTGACAAAGGAAGTGAGAGTACAGGAGATCTAGCAAATGTTTTGAGTTCTATGGGAGCTGCAAATATCCTAGCTAGTGGAGGTTTGAAGGAAGTTTTTACCACTGCTAGTCCACAAGTTCCCCCTGTTAGTTCAAATGTTTCCACTGCTATTGTCACTGCTAGTGAGAAAGATCCCACTGCTGAAGTTCTTACCACTGCCAGAGATACAACACCTTATACAAGAAGACCAAGAGCTTCAAGAGGGGTAGTTATCAGATCTACATCTCCTATTCCTATTAGTATACCATCTGCTGGGAAGGAAGACAAGAGGAAAGGGAAGGAGATTATGACAGAACCAGAGAAGCCTGCTAAAGCTAAAGTTCAAGAACAAATGAGTTTACAATTGGCTAGAGAATTACAAGAAGAATTTGTTCATGAAGATCAAAGCATAAGAGAACAGATTGAAAGAGATGCAGAGATTGCCAGAATTCATGCTGAAGAAGATCTTAGACAAATGATTAATGAGCTTGACAGGAGTAATGTGATGATTAACAAACATATGGCAGAATATGAGGAAGCTGAAAATGATCTGACCATTGAAGAGAAGACTGAGTTAATCACAGAACTCATTAACTATCAGAAAGATTTTGCTAGAATCAAGAAATACCAAGCTCAGCAACAAAGGTTGGCATCAAAATCTGAAAGAAGAAAATTTTACACATCTGTCTTAAGAAGCCATGCTGGATGGAAGACAAAAGACCTCAGGGGAATGACTTTTGATCAGTTAGAAGAAAAGTTTATTCCAGTTTGGGAAAGCATACAAGATTTTGTGCCTATGGATTCCAAGAAAGAAAGTGAAAGTCTCAAGAGGTCAGGAATCCTATTGGAGAAAGTCAAGGCAAAAAGGTTGAAGACAAGTGATGTTTCAGCTCAAGAACAACAAGAAAGTGATAATCAGGATGAGATTATCAATCTTCAACAATGGGCAGTGCTAGTTAGGGAAGAGACTTCAGTGAATATTACTCCTTCAGTTGTCAAGGTACCCATATGTGATTGGAAAATTTACAAGGACAAGCTAAGGGAGGTATACCAGATATTCAGAGTTGGACAAGCACCAAAGGTATATCCTTACTTTGAGTCTATGCTTAAGGATTTTGACAGAGATGACTTGGTGACACTATGGAAACTAGTCAAAGATAGGTTCAAGACAGAACTCCCAAAGAGTGACCTGGAAAAATGTCTGTTTTGGCCTTTAAAGGTCATGTTTGAACCTGTTGCCACTGATCTACTATGGCAGTTTGAAGCTCCTATTAAGAGTTGGAAGATGTACAAATCATGTAAAGTACACTGCTTGTCAATGGAAGGAATGATTATCTACATGCTTGATGATGTTGAGTATCCTTTTCAAAAGACTACACTTAAGAAGATGCTTGATCACAAGTGTGAAGTAAGTGAATTTAATGAAGATGTGATTCAGATGATCAACCTAATTAGAGGACAGCTCAAGAAGGAATAAGGGGTTTGAAGCATCCTCTCCAGGAAATCATTTTATTCTGGAAACTTGATATGAAGGTGAAGTATCAAGTTTAGGGGAGGATTGTTGGGAATAAAATGCTAAGGGATTCCCACTGTTAGTTGAATGGTTCCCACTGTTAGAAGAACTTCCCACTGTTAGTATATTTTCCCACTGCAAGGTTTCTACTGGTTGAAGACTTTCCACTGCAGCATGAAGATAAGATCTACACATAGTCAAATACGCGTTATTGTTATATATAGAATGTACTCTGATTATCCCTGTGATTTAGGAGATCTAGTTAGGTCTTATCTTGTACAGGGCTCCTTGTGCTATAAAAGGAGTCCTTAGGTTAGAGTAGAAAAACACATCGAACATACATCACTTACATAGATCCTCCATAGACTTTCTCATAGGTTTAAGGTTTTGTAAACCCTAGTACTTTTGAGTACTCGTATTATTCAATCAATAATATTAAGGCTTGTTGGTTATTCACTGTTCCATTCCATTACCATTGTTATTCTTCTTAAACACTGAAGGTTAGATTCCGCATAACCTTTGGTGAAACACTTCAACAAAGTTTCTCACATTATTATCTTGTGATTACCAAGGTAATACTAACCTTATAACCTAAGGCAGTAGATCTAGAGTTTTGGGACTCAACAAGTGACAAAGATAAAGCGGGAGCTATGATCCAGGCAATTGATAAACAGCTCAAGACCAGGAGGATTATGCGGAGCTTGGAGAAATTTATTGGTGGGAGACCGTACGATGGAGACTTTCGGCTGCTACAGAGGACCATATGATTTATCATATGATGTCATCATCTTAACAGGTCAATCCTCATGAATAATTAAAACTTGTAAAATTTGTACATATGTAGTGTAGACATTATGGTGATATTAAGGTGTGCTCGAGTACAAAATTTTCAAGATTTTCTTAGTAAATTTAAATTTTTTCAAATTATTGTACTCAGAACTATCTTGTATACTCTCACAAATTGAAAGGGAGCATTAAAATGTTCCTAATAGTGATTATGTAACATTTTGTCCCTGACAACTTCCTTTTTACTACATATATAAATATATAATAAATATATAAATATATATAACAAATAGGATAATATCAATAATAGTATTATAGTAAACCGAAAGTATCGGTTTCTCACTTCGTTATCCATAAAGTTTAAAACCGGACCCGGGTCGTTCTTCCCGACGAGGCGTGAATGGAAAATCGAGTGTCGGTTTGGACAATGCTTGAATGATCAAAGATTGGATTGGAATCCTAATTCTACTTAATAAAATGCAACAAAAGAATAAATAAAACCTAAAAACGAAAGCTAAAAAGGATTTAAACTTAAAAAACGAAAACTGGAACGTAAAAACGCGACTGAAAAATCTAATTTATCAAATTTTAATCCTAAAGTGAAATTTTAACTTTTAATTAATTCTAAGTGACTAAAAAGTTAGAATAAAGAAAACTAGATCAAAAATGGAGGTGTTTAAGGCTAAAAACGCGAAGAAAACGAGAACGGGATTCGATCCCGTTCTTTAAAAATCAAATTTCTAAAAAATTAACCCTACGAGAGCAATTCTATTTTTCCTAAGTGCAAGATGATAAAAGAAAATTTTCTAAAAAAGAATTATATTTTTTTGACTTTTTAATAATTTATTATGAATTAAAAACGATTTTAAAGAAAATAAATGATAAAAAATATTAACGATTTTTAAAAATTATGAAAAAAATATAGAAAGTAGATAAAGTTATTAGGAATCTATGAAAAATACAAAATGGTTCCCATCTTATTTGAATAAGCCGGGAAAAAAGCAAAAAGAGCTTATAGGCTTATTGGGCTAAAAAAGGGATAAGGTAATAAAGTGTGCAAACAATAGCGGATGAGCTATTGTAGCACAATTGGTTATGGAGTGTGTGTTAGGGACGTGGGTATAAAGGGGGAGGTCCGGGGTTCGACCCATGTGGCCTCCCTTTTTGATAAAAAAAAATTTCATTTCTCTTTTTTACAAATTTATAAAACTGACAAATATAACAAAGTTTAATAAAAACACTTTTTGTAAAAGTTGCAAATAAGCTGGTGAAAAGCACAAATAAGCTGACAGTTCACTTGTTTTACACTAAGTAACAAAAGCCAAACAAATTTGCTAATTTAGAACTATTAAGCATAAAGGAAAGGAAAATAAGCTAAGGCATTTAACTAACTAGACCTAATAAGCTAGAAGATCAAAAATAAGCACAACAAATAAGCTGGAAAAGGCAACAATAAGCAAGCAGAAATGGTTAAAAAAAACTAAGCAAGCTAAGGGCTTAACTGTTAGGCTTTTCTAGTGAAAATAAACTAGGGGAAATCAAACATAAGCTCAAACAAATAAGCATTAACCCCTAAATAGCACATGCACACAGAATTAAGCAAAGAAAGATTGACAAATAAGCAAGAAAGGGTAGATGAGCTAATGGCTAAAACTAGCAGGTAAACACCCTAAAGGACAAACATTGGGCTTATTATCAAG
>BQNB010020647.1:5000-65225 GCA_026074375.1 Tanacetum coccineum | reverse complement strand
TTTGAAAAACACTTTTTGGACTCAAAAACTTTGGAAAACAGACTCTAATTGGCTCACTAAAGTTAGCCAAAGTTGGCCAAATGGCCACAACCCATTATCTTTCCATTTTGACCCATTTTGGGCTTAACCCAAACACCCCTTTATAATTTAAAAACGGGTTTTAGCACTTATAAAGACTGAATTAAGCTCAAATTAGTGAAGACAAGTATTAAATATGTAATATTTAAGCACTAAAGGGTAAGAGGTAAAAGCAAATAAGCCCAATAAGACATAAATAAGCTGAAAATAAGCTTGCTACAGTAACTTTAAGCAAAAATTTAAAAGGGAGTATACCTGGACTCCTTGCTCAAAACAGGATTATGTGAAACCTAAATAAGCTCTAATCCTACCCCTTAGCTTATAAATAAGCTATACTAAGCACCTCAATGAGCCATCCAAGACTGCCCATTCATCCCTTAGCTTATCAAACAGTAACTTTTTTTCTTTTAATTTTTCTTGGTATATTGTATCAAAGTTTGAAAAAAGATTATAAAGTGCTTATATAAGAGCTTAAAAAGACTTGAGATAACTTAAGAACTAAAAATTAAAACTTAAAACTGAATTTTCATTAAACTTCAAAACACAAGTACATAAAAGTTATACTACTTGAAAGCTTAAAGCTGAACTAGACTAAAAAAAACTACACACTAAAACTCTAACTCCTTTTGCCTCAAGGGCTTACAAGAGCTTTTTATAGAAAACGGGCTAAGGTCTTGGCTTTCTTGTCTTCACTTGTGTGCTTCTTTGTAGAGACACAAACAGCTCTTTGTGCTTGTTGTGAGTGTATAAACACAAAGTTAATCCTGGCCCTTGGTTTTTCTTGTTGCCCAATCCGAGTTATAACAACCATTGATTCGAATCTTGAGGGGTTTAGGATTGCCAGCTTGGCACATCCATGTGGGGGGTGGGGTTTAGGTTAGTGACATGTTTGGAGGGATGTGGGGAGGTCAACGAGGTGGAAAGTGACAGGTTTGGGGTATTATAAGTTTGGCGGGAAAGTTGTGATGAAGATAAACAGTGTTTTAAAAACGGGGTGAGGGTTTGGGGTTTTTGTCACAAATGGTCCCTCATGGTTATAGTGTTTCTTGCAATTTTCGTCCTTGTGTTTATAAACGTTTGGAAACTTGGCAGAAACACCCCCCAAGTGTTATATAGGTTATTTCATTCATGGTCCTTGTGAGTTATAGCTTTGGAGGGTTGGCAGAAATGGCCCATGTGGTATATCTTTGGAGAGTTGGCAGTTTTAACCCTTGTCTTTCAATTTCTTCATTAAATAAGTTAGGGATTTGGCAATTTGGCCCCTAAACTTATTTTTTTTTTCTCTCACTTTGACTTGGATTGTGTCCAGGGGTTGACTTTGGTTTAACTTTTCATACTTGGGCTTTGTCTTGACTTTGTCTTTACCATACTTTTCCATTCCGTGTCCGGTTTTGTCATTTTGGCCTCGTTTTTCGTCCTTTTCTTAGATATCCGTTCCTGCACAACACAATTAGCAAAACAAGCATATATTTGGCATTTTAAGTCCATTTTTGGTTATTTTAACTTGTTTTTAAAGGTAAAAGGTATGTGTAAATTAACACATCCAAAAAATCTCCCATACTAAGGTACATGCCGTATCCTCACGCAATGCTATAAGTAAGCATTTTATTAAAGCTAAGAAACTCAATCCCCCTCGACTAATAACTTAGAAAAGTAGCTAAGTGTTCATCGAGAAAGTTAAAGACTCATAAGTTTTGGAAATCCTCGTCTTTACGAATTTACTACTATTAGTATAAAGTTAATGTTGATGAAGGAGTTAATGCTGCTAGAGTGGAAGAATTAGTATTGCAGAGTTAGTTAGAATTGCTTATGTGATTTTAATATGATTATTTTGTGTAAAATATATGTATAACTTATTTGTTTAAAAGATTTGATATACTTAGGAAAGTAATGTAAGCCGTTTAGGACTCCTTGGTGTATAAAAGGAGGTCCTAGGGCATAGAGATAGAAGTACTAAAATCATAGAATTATCATAGCTTCAAGGTCTTTGTAACCCTAATACTTTGAGAGTATTTGTATTATTTGCTTAATAATATTGGAGCTTTTATGTTTTGTTGAATTATATGTTCATTATTTACAGTTTCATTGAAAATTCTTCTTAATATTAAAGATTATATTCCGCATAATCTTTAATACATTCGCATAAAGTTTCTACTATAGTTATGTTAGATTTATCTAATATAACTAAACCTTAAACAAGCTTAAGGAATTCGATCTATTGAAGTGGGACCAACAACTTCCATTTGCTCTTATTGCAACAATCTCTGTTATAAACTTGTGCTCATGACATAGTTCCCAATAAGTCTTGACAATTTGAACAATCTTTGAATTTGAATAAACTTCTTCCTTGGGCTTTCCAGGTTCTTTTTGTTTCCTTATGTAGAAGATCTTTGTATGTGAATTCTTCCAATGTTCGACACCGTATCGAGCAGAAGGATTAAACTTCTTTAGACATTTCGTTACCCATCAGGAAGTTCTATCTTTAATATCATTATCAGGGAATCTAACCGCATGAAACTTGTGTAGAGATAATGTAATCTTTTCAGGTCCTATGTTGCCTTTCTTTTTGAATACAAAAGATCTTTATTAACCAGAGATAGTGCAGGAGCTTTAGGATCTCTTTGGCAGATTTGAACGACTGGAGTGGGCTTTGGTTGATATGGTGGAACTATTATTTCTTTCCTGCTTTCCCACACAATATCACTCTTTAAGAAGTTTTGCATCTGATCAATGTGGTATTGATGCTCATCTCCTGAAGTGCATTGTTGTCTTAACATTTCATTAACAACTTTGCGTAGCTTTGCTTCATTAACAGTTTGTGACATTTCATCTATAAGCTCTTGTGACATTTTCTCATTCGGAAGCACATCATCATCTGTGGCATAAGAATTTGTCCAAAAATCAAAGTCATCAGATTGATCTTGATTACCTGACATTGATGGACCTGGTTAACTTTCATAGTCTTGACCAGATGACGATTCTCCAAATACAAATGTTCAATGCTCAGATGTCTTCTGCCTTTTTGCACTATTCTCCCCCTCAAGATGAGCATCATCATGGGGATCATCCTAATCTCTAGTGCGAATGACCGAAGGTATGCAAGGAATAGCGGCCATATGAAGTCTTTCAAATTTATACTTGAGAGCGAGCCAAATCGGTAAATCATCTTGTTGTAGCCGAGGGTTGTCTTTCATAGTCAGATATAGTTGGTGTTGTTGTTCTTGTGCATTAGTTGGTGTAGCTTGCGTAGGGTGCACATGCAATACATGTCCTAACATATAACTCTTGACCGATGAATCAACTTGCAAAGGAATGTGGTTAGTGATAGCATAATTAACTTGCAAAGAAATCTCTAATCGAAAATTATTACGTTCCTGCTGAATAGCATCAGCAATCATCTTGGCCACCTCTGATTGACTCTTTTCTCTTTCCAATATAATCCTTTGTCTAAATGTAGTGGAACTTGAGTCTGGAGAATTTTCTTGATACGCTCATCTACCATCTTGGGCAAAGACTCCATCATGATGTCTTGGAGATGTTGAGCAAGTTCGTTAAACTTTCTTCTTAGCATAAACTTTGTCATTAGATAACTAAATAGATAAACATATTTTCCTTATAGCTCATCAAAGAAACTCTTGTATCTTTTGAAACGTCTAGGCTTGGATTTGAATAAGGACAAGAGATGATTGGTAGCAGATAGTTTGGACGAAGATGATGATGGTGTTGAAGATGAAGGTATAGTATCAGTTTCCGTCAATTCCTAAAGTTTCTCAGTATCCGAAGATATGAGAGTAGAATGAGTCCTAAGAGATCTAGTTGTTGTAGGATATGGTGTATTCATAGACTCCTCTATATCCTTCCCTTTCTCCATTCATTTCAACTCATAATCATCTTCTACTGATTCTTCCTCTTCTCCAATAACGTTCACAGGTTGTGAAATATTAGCAATTTTCTCCACCTCAAGTCTTTCCTTATCACTCTTGGGCTCTAACCTAGTGTCGGGATTAGATTGATTGTCATCATTCCTAAAGGATGAACTAGCAACCTCAACATTCTCTTCTACATGCTCTGTTCCTTCAACTTACTTCTTAATTTCTTCAGCCATCAAGTGCTCTTTAACTTTTTCCACATTTTGTGTAGCTTCAAGCTCTTCATGACTTTTCTGCTCTGCCAGACTTACTTGAAGTGTATCTTGTAAGACTAGATCATCCACATTATCAGTTGTTGGAATTGGAGTTGGTGGAGTTAGTCGTGTGGATCATCTTGGTGGGATATGAAGTCTAATGATAGTTGACCTTCGTGGAGCACTTGATTCACCTTCAGCAATCTCAAGGTTAGGTATCTTAGGGGCACTAGTTGTCGTATGCGTTCTCTGGGTAGACTTAATCGGCTGTGACTGAGTCGTAGGAACATCTACTCCAAACACCTCAGCATATAACCGATAGTTCTCAGCAAGCTTCATCTCATCGGTTATCATCCAATTTAGAATCTTTATTCCAACTACTCCCTTACTCTTCCCTAAATTAAAGATGATTTTAATCATCACATCATCTGCCACATTGTGGTATCTATCATGAGCTCTTCTTGAGATCTTAGGGAATGTAGTCACGATAGGCTTTATGAATATGAGATAAGGAATCATGGTTGGATTTATAATTAAGTAATGAAATCCTTCCCAGAGAAATTATGTATAATCAACATGAATATTGTTGACAAAACAATATAGCATCTGCATGATCTATAACGATGGTTGATCATAACCAGTAACACGTGTTGGGAGACATCATGAAAATATCTTACACAGTGTCTGCCACGGTTGTAGAAGACCGATTATCTTAAAGTTTGATGTTGGTCTTAATTATAGAGTGAAACCAAGATTTTTGACATAGAATGAAACAATCTCCGAGAACTTTAGAGCATGGACAAAGTGATCATGATTGTTATCAGTTGCTTGAGGTAATTGAAAGATTGTCATGAAGTCATCAAGAGTTAGAGTGAGTTCTTTTCTGTCCAGCATAAACTTAAGCTTATACTTTGATCAATCTTCTTGCAAAGTATGCCAAACCTGCACCAAATATATCTATGGCACTGATGAAGAAGTAGCAATGCTGAATCTGAGTGGATGATTTTAAAGGATATTTACCAGGATTCTACTCTCATCTGGACACAACGGATTGTCAAGATCAACCTTCTTGTTGGCATCCTAAAGAGCATATCTTTTGTTTGATGGACATAATTCATCTTGATGAACATCAGTTGGTCTTTGTGGTTGTGCCATGATGTTTATTGAATGAGTGAAGATAAGACGTTAGATAACAATGAATTTATGTGACATGTTTGTCTCTTTCCGCTGTGTTTGTTTTATATGTTCTGGAAATTCTTTTTGAACATCTCTTTGATCAGTTTCTTTCTCATGTGCTTATAGTTGCTTTTTCTAGCACATGCCATACGCACTATTCATATTGTTCTTTTGATTTATCTTTTTGTGTGTTCTAGCAATTCTTTTTCGAACACACTTTAGATTTGCTTTTTCGCGTATGGATTTTGTCTCTCTTTTTGTTTAAAATATCCACAACAGAAATTCTTTGTGAAATGATACTCTTTCAAGAATGATGATGATACTCTTTGATTTTGAATAAGACTTAATTTTCAGAAATTGAAGAGATATCATTCATATTCTTAACTTTTTGTGAAAGAGTACCATTTTGGACACAAAACAAAACTTTGAGAACTTTTCCTTTCAAAATTCATTTTTGCAAAAGCATTGGTTTTAGATAACATAGAATCAATCAAACTAAATTCATCAACTAAATGGTTACTAAGTCACTCACTCCTCATTCTCTTCATTGCAGAAAACGGCCAAAACCGAACATGACTTAGACCGCTTAAAAAATTGAGAATCGAATTATCTGACTCTAGTTATTTTTAAATTCTTAATTGTTTGAAAATTATAATGTGTACACAAACACATCTAATTCAACAACTGAATGGTCACTACCATTGTTGAGTTAGTGATGAAGAAATACAAAATGCATAGTAAGTCGTACACAGTGTAGACATGCTAAGTCATTTGCATTGAATGAAGGTGATGTTGCCCTTTAATATTATTATGGTTATCTTAGGTCTTATGCAATGGCATTAGCTAACTCAAATGAGGGAACTACTGTCAAACTTGGTTTAACTGTTAACCCATATGAGAAAACCTATTTTGATAGATTCTATATCTGTTTCCAAGGTTTGAAAGAGGGTTGGAAATTGGGTTGTAGAAGAGTTATAGCTTTAGATGGTTTGAAGAATATATATGTAATCTTTGATTTATGCAAGAACAAGAGATAGAGTGGGTTGGATTAGTTTAGAGAGAGAAAGTAAACATGAAAGATGGAATGTATTATGTGTGTGTAGAAAATGAATTACAAAGAGAACCAACTAACCAACCCCCTCTCCAAGGCATGGAGAGGGGTATTTATATGCTAAATATGGCCGGCCATGGGCCTTTGTGAGGCTTTCTATGAGCCTTGGACCATATTAGCTTACATATCATTAACATGACTTACTTACGGGCTTAGACTATTTAGTATTGGAAGTGACCGAGACTTTTCTTGTTCCTAACAATCTCCCCCTAAGGGAGGTCACTCCAATTTACAAAACTTTAATCCTAGCATACTATGCTTTATCTTTAGTCATTAGCTCGTAAACTTCAATCTTGTGAATTGATGTAGTGATCATAGACTTTAGGTCTTGAGCTTGTTCTTCATCTTGTCTTGAATGTGATTCTTTGAACACCTTGAGATCATCAACCAAGCATAATCTCGTTTCGCCATCTTGTAAACTTTGCCATCTTGTAAACTTGTGACTTTGGAGCCGACATGCTCATACCTTTCTTGATTTGTTGACTTGGAAAGCTTTAATGTTGCATCTTTCTTGAAATACTTTAACTTTAACACTTCGTCACTTCGAGAAAGACGTTCGGTATCAGAGTGACAAAAACTTCTTTGAAATTCTTTGACTTTAATACTTCGTCACTTCAAGAAAGACGTATGATATCAGAGTAGCGAAAGTCTTGAAACATGTACTTGAGCTTTCATGATGTCTTTATGTTCGTCGGTCGGGTATGAGCATGTGGCTATGAATCGTGACTCGTCGGGAATCAGCTGCACCAATCGTCAGGAGTACCTACAGGTTTAGGTTAGTGATAATCAACAGATATGGACGAAAGTGTCTTTGTCACTTCGTCGAATACGGTTGCAATAACCATGGTTCCCCGTTGATCAGTATAAATACTGCTTGTAATCAGGTATAATTCTAAAGAATCTCCTTGATATGGTTTCGCAGCTGCACTAGCCGTTCTTATTACCGGAGCGTCTCAAAGCAGAGAACACGGTATGAGTGAACCAGCAAGACGAAGTCTCGCCGATTGAAATAGAAAAATCGATTTAAAAATCAATTGATGTATCACTTGCTAAAGTGTTTTTGTGATACATCGAGAGTGTTAATCATTTTAAAAATTCATTAGCAACCGTTGATCCATTTCCTGGAACAAGATTGATTCTTATAGAATCGCACCATCGTTTCTTTCCAGTTGTCACAAGTTTGATTCTTATAGAATCGTACAAGTCACCTACCATGAGCTTGTTTGATGTTGGCTCAAGCAGGATTTCCATCTTCATTGTGACTGAAATCACTCGGATGTTCTGGCAAAATCACAAGGATAATGCGTAGGACTCTAGATATACATCTCATTATTCACATTGTGTGAGATAGCAAGCATAATTTGACAAGTGTCCTAATGAGATTTATGGATGATCTCTTTTGGCTCTAGACTCAATAGTGCATTTTTGTTTTTAGTGATCGGAGGCTGGAGCAAACTGCTACCTTTTCAATATCAACTAACTCGGAGTGAGAAATTTGATAGAAATGCGTGTAATCTCCGTGAGAAATGAAACAAGAGTCTGTTGAGATACCTTGAGTGGCTAGGAAGGGTTGTGCATAACGTCACTGGGTCCATGACTGTCTTCAATGTCAGAAAACAACTTAGTGTTTCTGACAGATTATTTATTGACCCGGTTTCTGCCTAAGTATATGGAGGGATTCTTTCTTTTCACCATTTATCCTTACATTTCTTTTTCATTCTTCAACCCTTCCAATGCTTATCGAGACTTCATAACTAACACCTTGTTGGGTTTATTCTAGTGTTAGCTCCATCTCAGTCGGCATTATTCCCGATTCTCACTTTTTCTCCTTTTGTATCATACCTAAGGACTTCTACACTATCTAGTGGATATCCCTGGGTAGATCCCTCCGGTTCTAGCTGGATCATGGGATTTGAATACTTATGCCTAACCACCTTATAGCTCCATAAATTTAAGTACATGGTCTGTCTTTTGGGTATTCCATCTCAATCAAAACCAAAATCATTAAAAATTTCAATCAAAGTGTTTGATATAAATATCAAAATTTTACACTTTGAAAGTTTTTTCATCATCACTAAAAGCTCCCCCTTAACATGTGCACCGTAATCGTAGTACATGTTAAGTTTAGAGTGCATTGAGTCCATTTTATATGATCACATTTCAATACAAATTAGGTTTAGTTTAATCACATTTTCTCCCCTTATCCAAAATGTTAATCCCTTGATATTTTGGATATCAATTGATTAAACGTTCGGGGACAAAAATGTGACATACTATCTATAAGGAACATGTTAATGCTCCCCTTAATTTATGAGGGTATATAAGATAGTGCCGAGTATAATAATTTGATTTTTTTTGAATTTTCTGAGAAATTCTTGAAAATTTTGTACTCGAGCACTCCTTAATATCACCATAAAGTCTACACTATTATGTACATATTCACATGTTTATTATATACGAAGATTTGACCTGAATGATGAGAACATCATATGATGAAATCATATGGTCCTTTGTAGCAGCCGTAGGTCTCCTATTTATATAATATTTTACGTGTGTTGAAACTTACACAATCAGTACTCGACTTTGTAAAAGGTTGGGATAGACACTTACCATTGGTAGAATTTTCATATAACAACAGTTACCATACCAGCATTAAGGCTGCTCCGTTTGAGGCATTGTATGGGCGCAAGTGTCGATCACCTATCTGTTGGGCAGAAGTTGGGGATAGTCAGCTCACTGGCCTAGAGATCATTCGCGAGACAACCGAGAAGATCGTTCAAATCAAGAGCCGTATTCAAGCCGCCCGTGATCGTCAAAAGAGTTATGCCGACGTAAGACGAAAACCTCTCGAGTTTCAAGTAGGAGACAAGGTCATGTTGAAAATATCTCCTTAGAAAGGAGTGATACGTTTTGGCAAACGGGGAAAGTTGAACCCTCGTTATATTGGACCTTTTAAGATCATTGCTAAAGTAGGAACAGTTGCCTATCGTCTTGAACTCCCAGAGAAATTGAGCAGAGTTCATAGTACGTTTCACGTCTCAAAATTGAAGAAATGCTTAGCTGATGAACCTCTTGCTATACCACTGGATGAAATCCAAGTTGACGACAAATTGAACTTCATCGAAGAACCTGTCGAGATCATGGACCATGAGGTCAAGCGTCTGAAGCATAGTCGTATTACAATTGTCAAAGTACGTTGGAACTCTAGGAGGGGTCCTGAGTTCACCTGGGAACATGAAGACCAAATGCAAAAGAAATACCCGCACCTTTTTACCAACTCTTCACCCGCGGCAGAGGTTGCGTCCTAATCTTTGAGGACAAAGCTTCTTTAACGGGGAAAGAATGTGACACCCCAAGAATTTCTATTCAATAATTTAGCCGTTTCTGTTTAGTAATTTGAATTTTTAAAAGTTTCGTTTAGTTTTTTTTCATTTAACCGGGAAGTTGTTCCGTTATTATCTGAGAATCGTCATCGGGAGCGAACCATGACACCAAACGTTGTAGTATTTTGGCAATAGCCACATTTTCATGTTTTAGGGCAATATTTAAAATTTCATAATCTTCCGTGTTATCGTTACTCGTTTTGTTATTTACGTGATACGTGTTTTGATCTATACCTATGCATGTGCATGCAAAGCCTTGGAAATTAAATCCAAATATGAGCACTATGACCCTAAAATGTTGGAGACCATTTTGGTCCCCCCCCCTTTTTCCTTAGCATAACCGGATACACACACACACTCCCTAGCATGGGATTCCATTTTGAAATTTTGATACAACTTAACATACTTCCTACAAAGTGGCTTGTACAAGGTCCTTCCTAAGCTCTCATTCACGGATCATTTTGGTCCCCCTTTTTCCCTTGTACTCGGCCGAACAAAGACATGTCCTATCTCATACCAACATATAACCACCTATTTTCATTTAGTTCTCATTCACTCCTAAACAAAATCTCTCACTAGAAAAACACACACATTCTCCTTCCTTTTTCTTTCTTGGCCGACGCCTATCAACACCCACATAAATCCATTTGTTTTTAATCTTTGATCCACCATTAGTTCGAGGTTGATTCTTGTTTCTATCCGGGTAGTTTATAAACAACGTTTGGGTTGTTCTTAGTTTCTAATCATCTTTCGTCGTGTTTTCTTGTAAGTCATCTCTACTTTTTCATAAATGAGTTGTACTTTTGCATTCGTATGATCATTCCTAACAAGGTGTACAAAGCGGATCATTGTGAAAATCATTACCTATTTTTATATAAAACTACAAGTCTCAAAGTTTAATCTTTTTATTTATAAATGGAAGAACATAAAAAGTAGTTGTACTTTTGCGTATAAAAGTTCGTTGTGACTATTTTGATATATATATTGTTATTATTACGGCTATGTTATTTATTGAGATTTATCGTATAGCGAGCTTGAATATTTGTTGAGAATCGATCAACCCATCTAGGATTAAGTTTACGAATAACATTAATACGCAGCGGAATAATAAGAACAATAATGCTATTCAACAAGGTTTTACTCGAACATTGAAGCCTTCATTATATTTTATCAGAATAAATGAGACTACAATCACTATCTAATACACTAACTACTACTACTACTAAACGTGTACACACACAAGCTTTTGCTAGACTCTCATTGAGAAGTCTGCTATTCTATTCTATGGATGGATGTCTAAATTACATACCTTAGACCTCCTTTTATAGTATAAGGAGTCAAGGTTTACATGGAAACTAATAATGATAAAATCAATTAGTTATTCAATCATTATCTTTGACCAAATCTTTCAATTCTTATCTTTTGTAGTATTCTTTGACTACAACTTTGGTCCTTCATGTTTCCATCTTGTTTCATTCTTATATTTATTTTGTAATCATCAAATCTGAAATCCCAACAAACTTCCCCTATTTGATATTGCAAAACAAACTTCGTGAATGAAACAATCTTCTTGAACATGTCACCACTCATAAATAAGCTGCAAACCATATAATCTTCTTCCCCTTTTTTGTAATCATCTAATAGGGGTCTTCTATAGATAAGCAACTTGTGAACACTTCCCCTTAAGTGGTACATGTAGATGGTTAAACATGTTAACAATAAGCTTCCCCTGAAAGTATGCTAACCATCTCTTGAATCTCGAACTCAGTAGGCTCCAAGTAGTAATTATTGATGAAGAAAAATGAGTATAACCCATATGTTGAAGAAGTAGAATTTCCTAAACTTTTGTCTTATGTCTTGCACTATTCACATGACGTCGAACTCATACCAAACAAGAAAACGTATAAGTAGACCGCAACCTCTTAAATCCTCATTCTCTATAATGAGACACTGAGCACAATAACGTAACTCCTTCAAGTGATAGCGAATGTGAGCATTGAGCACCTTAAGAAAAAATCACACATTCCTAGATTTTGCAAGTCTTCGTCACTTACAAAACGAACAAGTTACCTCCTGCTAAAAGGTATGATAAGAACACGCATCTGTGAAACTCAACTACAACATCAAATAAGCAATATTCAATTTTCTTCGTAATCACCTCTTCAATAAATCCAAAATGAGCCATAAATCAATAAGAATAAACTGTTGTGAATAACAGTTCCATCCGAGATCTAAAACCATCATCATAAATCAATTATACCAAGAAACCCTTGAATAATAACAATACTTGAAGATCGTATTGCATACCAAAAAGGTAGAGAGGACGATCATAAAGATTGTTATAGCAATTTAACTCCAAAACCCCATAAAACTTTTACCACAAATCGGTTTCTTGAAATTTAGGGTTTTAGGGTTTCTTCAAAAACCTTGTAATCCTAGATCGAGAGCCACCAGGCTCTGATACCAATTGATAAGATCGTTTAGCCCATCTAGGATATGTTTTACAAATAACTTATATACGCAGCGGAAATTAAAGAACAATAAGTTATTAAACAAGGTTTTAACCGAACGTTCATGCCTCAATTTTATTAATACGTTACCTAACTGTAACATGGATCCTATGATCCTTGAGGCTACTAATACATATAGACGACTATAACACGTCTATAAACTAACTAATAACTAATTTTAACCCCATAAATAACTGTTAGACCTCATGGGGAGAGATCTAACTTTGATGGATGCAACCTAAAAGTAACATACCTTAGACCTCGATTTTATAGTTATAAGGAGTCATGGTTTACATGGAAACTAATAATGATAAAATTAATGATCTTCTTGACCAATTAATAATGATAATAATGTTGAAATTAATTATTCTTTGGACCAATTTAGTTATCAATCATTATCTTTGACCAAATCTTTTATTCTTATATCTTTTGTAGTTTCTTTGACTACAACTTTGGTCATTCATGTTTCTCATCTTGTTTTCATTTGTTTTGTCTTATCAACTTCAAAATATTATTCCTAACTAAATATTTTAAAAAAACAAAGTTTTACAACAATTTTCAGATGCTCAAAGATGAAGGTTCTTAAAGAACTTTAAATGTTCACATTGTGAAGATCAAGTTAGGGGCGAGGATTGTTGGGAAATATATTGATAAGACGTATTACTGGTGGTTATAACAGTTAGTATGGTAGGTATTAGTTAGTTTTGCAAGTTACTATGTTAAGTTTTGGTAGTACTATAGTTAGTTGTTAAGTATAGGAAGTACTCTAGTTAGTACTGGTGTGTTTTGTTACAGTCTGTTTTATGTAACAGAATAGTTATCTTAGAGTTAGAGATATTACTTATCCTTTTCACAGTATTGTAAAGCCTATTAGGGTTTCCTTGGTGTATAAAAGGAACCCTACGGCATAGTGTTTTAGGTATCCAAACCTAATAGAAATCAATAGCAATATACGAAGTTAGTTTTACAATTGTTCTTCTTAGTATTTGTGTTAAGATTCTGTATTAGCATAAGTATTAATAGTCATTGTCTCTTACACAGTTAACTTGGATTTATTAAAGTTAGTTATTGTCATATAAAGGCTCAACAGATCCAAAACACCTTGGACCTACAAAGGTTATTTTCATTTTGGACTCTTTCCCTTTCAGCAGCAATGGCCTCACCGACACGCTCTTGAATTAAACGATTGATATCAGCTTGGGTCATAGCTGGAGCTTTCTTAGGTGCCCATTTGTAATCTGTAATAATCATGCCAAAATTTAAGTACGTAAGGTCACTACATGATTTAAAATTATTATATGAATAATAACTTATGAAAATATGCAAATGCATTGACAATGATACATGAGATGAACATGATAATCGAAATAGTTCCAATTATGATAGATAAATTTTCATTTTTATATATGAATTACATTTTTATGTAATTAAATAAATAATTTTTCAATGCTTCACGAATAAGCATGACAATCGATATATATATTTTAATATATCTCAATATGTATCATAGTATTTATTTAATAAATACTTAACAATAATGCACCCTAAGCGTGCATAATTACTAAATGGGAAAATCACCATTAAGTCTGATCAGGAAAACCGAGGGGAGCCTTAGCGCGTTAAAATAGAAGAGAAAGAAAGTCATAGTTTAGGTTTTTGAAAAAATGACCTAGTTCTCTATAACTTATAGCTCTTGATACCAATCTTTAACACCCTTAAATTTATCACGCAGCAGGACCAATGGTTCGGGGCCAATAGTTGGGTGTTAATTCATAGCACAAAAACATAAGTAATAAAGAACGACTCGAAAGAGACCCGTTTACACATTGTTCTATTCATGAAATCAGAGTACTAAAACCATTGTCCCATACCAAACGTTACAAAATTCCAAGTTGCAGTTTTTATAACTTAAACATTAAGCTAACGTATTTTTGAGGAATGGAATACAAAACATGTTAACAAATAAAGTTAGCGGCTAGATCCTCCTCGTGTACTCCAAGTCCTCATCCTTGATAACCTAAGATAAAACATGCTAAAAAGTCAATGAAAACGTTGAGTGAAATTATAAAGTTTATATGAATAAGTTAGAACACAACATAAAATATTGATTTAATGATGAACTTGTTGATCATACAAGTCTTTTACTGATAATTTGCATTTAAACTCGTGCACATCGATCCCATTGGATGAAATATGGTCATTTTTAGTTCTCTTGCTTATATCTTTTATATGCTCCAACAAACAATATAATAATAATATGCCCCCATGGCGAGGTATCTTGTCGCTATACCTATTAAAAGGTCGATACAATATGTTTCGGAAAACATTGGGGTCCTAAAATCGGGCGTTATCCCAAACACCGAACCGGGTTGTCAAGCCCATAGATCTATTAATTGTAACAGAGGCTACCAATCGTAGGTAGTTAACGGTTCACGATTGGGGTCTTTTGACCAAGATGGTTCCTTAATGCAACTATATAGGTAAATATTCGGAGTCCAATACAAGAAAACAACTTGTGTTCATTGATACAAGTAGCATGTATCTCCCTCGCGCCTGAGTTTTAAGAAAACATTTAAAGTTTATAAAAGGAAGGCTAGGGAACTCCCGATAGTATAAAGATGATCGGGCAAAATAAAATAAACCAAAAGAGTGACAGTGCAACGATTTAGCCGCGACCTATAAGACGTGACGCGACTTAGTATTATAAGAAAAGAAAAATAGATACATAGAAATAATATACAAAATCATGAGTTATATTTCTAAGATATGTGTGGCATTGCTAATGACGTAACCAATGGTTATTATTACTCCAAAATATGACCGTATTCTGACTTATAGGTAATTAAAACATCTACTAAGTTTAAGTATTAATTCTTCGTTTACTATCGTGGTTTGTATTACTTTTTATGTTTTTAGAAAATAGACAGTAAATCTAGATTTTCTGATTTTGACCTGTCTTTATGGGTCCATATTCAAATGACACAATTAGAGGTCGTTCTCTCATGACTTGAGCAATGGTATTATGAAGTAACGCTCCTAGAAACATATTCCGCTACGACCCATTTTTGGGGGTGTTACAGAATCATCTATCTAGACAAGCTCAAAAGAAACAGGTTGATGCGCTTGGATGAACTCTACAAGTTCTGTGACGGCACACTTACATCCGTTCGAATTGTTCTTCATGATATTGCTTCCAGTCTGAGGATGGATTACTTGCCAAAAATAAGTTGGAGAAAATTAGACAAGAGAAGGTCTCGCATCATGATCAAGGTGATCGATCAGCAGCTCTTTGAAAGAAGGTTAATGAGGAACTTAGAGAAGTTTATTGGTGAGAGAGAATACGAAGAAGACTTCACGATGCTTGAACGGACAATATGACTTTTTCATATTTTGTCCTACTCCATTTCAGGTCATTCTCTCGTAATTACAAATCTTGTGAATAAGTAAATAAGTAGTGTTAGATTAAAAATAGGCATATATAGTGTTTGAGTATGAATTTTCAAGAATTTCTTTGTAAATTCAATTTTTTTCAAATTAACGTACTCAAACACCATATAATTCCCTCATAATTTGAGGTGGAGCATTAAAATGTTCCAATAATAGGCTTGATATATAATTAGAACATTTTTCTCCCAAAATAAATTTCTTACATATTTGAATCAATTGATATCCAAAATATCAAGAGATTTGACATTTTTGATAAGGGGAGAAAATGTGATCAAAATATATATAACTTAATGTGATCTTAAAGACTCATATGTGAATTCCATACTCGTATGTGCTAAACATTTTTGGTTATCGATGCACATACGTAAGGGGAGCATTTTTAAAAAGTAAAACCATCGAGGTACTAAATGTTTCAATTTATATTAAAGTACCTTGATCGATATTTTCATACGGTTTTAAGGCTGTGAATGATACCAAAAGACCGACCATGTATTTAATTACTTAGATTTATAAGGTGGTTAGGTATAGGTGTTCGTTCCTATGATCTAGCCAAAACTGGAGGGATCTACCCAGGGACATTCCATTAGATAAAAATAGAAGTCCTTAGTGTTGGAAATTATATTTGAGTTGATAAGACAAAACAAGAATAAAACAAGAAGGACTTAAAAGACAAAGGAGGAATTCTTCAAAAGATGTATGATTTTAGAAGGTCTCCTTAAAGAAGGAAATACTGATGATAGTCTTGCTGAGAGACTTCAATCAGAATCGTTTAAGCTCCTGTTTGTTTAGAACATGATCTAGAATGAATTAATAACAAAGGCGGAATATTCAAACATTGAATCATTGTTATTAATACAAGGTTTTTCATCATCATCACCTAAGATACATGACTACTACAAGCCCCAATCTTACCTGATCAATGGTAAGACGGTTACATCAACAGGATCAAACTAATGATCTTGGGGCTACATCACCAATGCTAGCATCTACATCTTGTAGGACGTGTAAACCCACACACACAACACGTTTTACACCTTTGGTGCACACACACAATTTAGCACCCAGAAAACTATATGCCTGGACCTCCTTTTATAGCATAAGGAGGTTAAGGCTTACATGGAAACTAATAAAAGATATTAATGAGAGAATCAATTAATTATTCATCTTTATCTTCTCATTAATATTTATCTTTATCTTCTTATTGACCAAATCTTCATTATCTCCTACATCTTGTAGAATCCCATAATAACAACTTTGGTCCTTCTTGTTTCCATCTTGTTTCATTCTTGTTTTGTCTTATCAACTCAAATATAATTCCCAACAATCTTCCCCTAGTTGATAATGACAAAACCAAATAAGCATGAACTTCCCCTGAAGTTAATATACGAATGAAAACTTCCCCTTAAGCTACCAAGGATCTACAAGTTGCAAATCATCAAATCTTCTTCCCCTTTTTGTCAATATCAAATAGGAGACTAAAGTATGCAACTTTGATCTTCACAACTACGAACCAATATCACACTTCTAATCCAGCCTTCAACAACTCAAATTACCCTCCATGACGCGCCTTTAAGATAAATGAACTTGAGCAGTAGAAACTTAAACTAGCAGTAGTAACAAAGACTAGCAGTAGTAAAAACCTTCACCTCAATGTAGCAAATAAATGGTTAAACATTTTAACATTAAGCTTCCCCTGAAACCCATATGTTAACCATTTCTTGAATCTTCAATTCTGTAGGCTCTATGTAATGATTACTGATGAAGAAAACTAAGTATAACGAACTTGATGTAGAAGTAGAATATCCTAAACTTGTTTCTTATGTCTTGCACTATAATATGATAAGAACTCATAATCTTCTTCTTCATTTTATGAGTAGACCTCGATCTATTGATAAATCCGCATGCCTTACATGAGTCACTGAGCCAAGTGATAGTCAATACCTGTGAGTACTACAATGTATCTCCTTACATCAGGTAAAAACTAGTTTTATCAAGTCTTCATCATAAACCGTATATAACCAAACAAGTTATGTCCAAGACCAAAAGATATAATAAGAACACTCATCCAAGAATTCTACTTCATCTTCAAATAAGCAATAAACAATCCTCTTCGTAATTAATTAATCAATGAATACGAGCCTTTAATTATGTTAAGAACCAAAAAACAAAAATCTTATGTGTGTGTTATCCGATATCTGTCAAAGCTAGCAGTACTAACTTCTTTTATCGGACAAGGCTAGCAGTTGTAATTGCTTCTAGCAGTACTAACTTCCTTTAACCCAAACAGTATTAACATAGGAAGCAATATAAACTTTATTGAACCCGAGCAGTATTAACTGCTTAAATTCAATAGCAGTATTAATATCATGAAGCAGTATTAACTTTTTAATCCCAAGCAGTGGTAACTAACTGCTTTTACCACAAGCAGTCATAACTGCTTTTTAACGCTAGCAGTATTAACCAACAATAATAACAGTAGTAACTACTTTTATACCTTACCAGTATTAACTCATGACTTACTACTGTTCTTCCATACTAGGCAGCACAAAGTACATTAGCAGCATTAACTATCCTTGACAGCATTAAGTATGTACTTGAGCCCTAGCAGCATTAACTGAGTCGAGCAGTACTAATTTAAACAAATAGCAGAAACTATATCCAAGCAGCATTAATCTTCTTTAACAACATTAACTTTGTATACAAATCCAACAGTAGTAACTATCTTATTACCAGTTGTATACCAGCTGATCTAGATCATTGCCTTGAAAGTTTCCATGTCTTCTGATTTAAGCATGATAATGATCAAGAATAACATTAACATCCTTCTCTTCCAAATCATGACCACCATAGATACCATTAGTGCAAACCCCAACTTTATACAATCACGGCTTATCAAGAAAACCCTAAAAGAGTTTGAATGAATTCATACCAAGCCGTGTATACACCACATCAGATCCGAAAAATATACAAACCCTAATTGTCTAGGGTTTGATCAGTTAGAGCACAACGGATCAAAAAGAAACCCAAATAAATAGTAACAAAGCTTACCAATCGTATTGCATACCCAAACAGGTAGAGAGGACGATTATAAGCATCATTATAGCACTGAATCTTCAAAACCCCATAAAACTTTCACCACACGATTTCTTGAAAATTAGGGTTTTTAGGGTTTCTTTAAAACCTTGTAGATCCTAGATCGAGAGCCACATGGCTCTGATACCAATTATGGAAACCTAAAACACGTGATAGGTTCTTTGATCGTTTAAGCTCCTCTTTGTTTAAAACATGATCTAGGATAAATTAATAACAAAGGCGGAATATTCGAACGTTGAATCATTATTGTTAATACAAGGTTTTTCATCATCATCACCTAAGATACATGACTACTACAAGCCCCAATCTTACCTGATCAATGGTAAGACAGTTACATCAACAAACTGTAACAGGAATCATAAGATTCTTGAGGCTACACCACCATGCTAGCATCTATCTCTTATGGGACGTGTAAACCCACACACACAACACATTTTACACCTTTGGTGCACACACACTTTTTGGCACACTAAAACTATATGCCTAGACCTCCTTTTATAGCATAAGGAGGTTAGGGTTTACATGGAAACTAATAAAAGATATTCAATAAGTAAATCATCTAATGTTTATCTTGATATCATTTATCTTTATCTTTATGTTGACCAAATCTTCATTATCTCCTACATCTTTTAGAATCTTGCAATGACAACTTTGGTCCTTCTTGCTTCCATCTTGTTTCATTCATGTTTTGTCTTATCAACTAAAATATAATTCCCAACATGTTAGGACACAACTTATTCTCCGTAGGATAATTTTGTGATTCCGATCTCGAAGTAGCTTTTCAAAAACACACCTGCTTCATTCGTGACTTAGAAGGTGTTGATCTACTCAAGGGATCAAGGGGTTCAAACTTATACACTTTATCTATGGAAAATTTGTTTTTATCCTCTCCTATATGTCTCTTATCTAAGGCCTCAAAGACCAAGTCTTGGATGTGGCATCGTAGACTATGTCATTTAAAATTTAATTATATCCCTTCTCTTGCCAAACATGGTCTCATCTGAGGACTTCCAAAACTGAAGTATCAAAAGGATCACTTGTGCTCTGCTTGTGCTCTTGGTAAAAGCAAGAAATACTCCCACAAATCTAAACTGAAGACTCCATTAAAAAAAACTCTATCTGCTGCATATGGATCTTTGCGGGCCAATGAGGATTCAAAGTATCAATGGGAGAAAATATATATTGGTTATCGTTGATGATTATTCTCGGTTTACATAGGTGAAATTTCTACGATTGAAGGATGAAGTTCCAGAGTTTGTGATTAAATTTCTCAAAATGATTCAAGTTTGTCTGAATGCAACCGTTCGTAACATTAGGACTGATAATGGTATTGAATTTTTCAATCAGACACTGAGAGCTTACTATGAAGAAGTCAGAATCTCACATCATGTTTCACCCCGCCTCGAAACGGGCCTGAATGTCACACTTACGAAACCAAAACATATGCAAGCGAAAGACTTTACTAATAAAATAGGTTGACATAATGACACCAATTACTAAGTAAATACAAAGTCTATAACATAAAGGTCTTCTATGATAGCAATGGATCCGAAATCCAACTTCTAAACAACTTATAGTGTAGATGTGGTGTACTAGTCCCTCAAGATGGTCCAATATGAGCTCCTATGTACTCTTCACTCGTATCCCAACTTCCCTTGGTTACCTGCCACGAGGAAAAGAAATGTGGCTGAGCTAAAAAGCTCAGTGAACAAATATAAACAAAATAAATAGTTCAAATATGCATAAGTAAACGAAATAGAATCACCATGACCTGGGTAACAAAAATCTCATATCATAAGAGCTGAACGAAATAAGTAGCCATACAGAATGGATAGCCAAACGAAATAGGTTACCAAACAAAACATATAGAAATGCCCCACGAGCTCAAAACAAAAGTCTAAATCATGTCATACACTTAAACTAAATAATCCAACATACATCGTATCATATCATATCATATCAAATTGTACATGGGAGCTGCAGACTCCAGATGTACCCTACAAAATGTGAAATAGGGTGTTGGCACCACACTGATCCATTCACCAAAATGAAACTAAATGAAGTACCTAAGGATGCATCCATACGCTCCCTACAAATCAAATCATATATGGCCATGTGCATAATAGAGCACACAAAATGAAAGGGAACGCCGTGGACTGATCACACCGCCACAGATAGTGTCACGCCATTGGTGCCTCAATGACGCGGCTATGGTACCTTCATGGCTAGTTAGCTCGAGCATCAGAATAGAACAAAAGGTTTATATAGCATATCGAAACAAATATAATATGTCAACAAGGTCATGTCTGAACAAAACGAATAATTTTATATCATGGAAATGTCAAAAGAAGCATGTGTCAAACGAGTTCAAGGTGTTCAATGAAATTATCAAATAAGGTAGCAAACAAATAGCGAGTCACAAATTATGATTTCAAATGAGCAAAAAGATATGGATCAAATGTCATGAGAATCATCAAAAGAAAGGATAAAATATCTGTACGAATAACGGAACGAACGAAGCAACGCATAAATCATAATAATAGTAAAGCGAAGTAGGTATGAAGAATATCCGTACCAACAATTAAAGCTTAAAGAGAGTAGATATATCCGTACCTTAGCTTAAGCAATCTAACCCGCACTCGATATTGACCACTTATTGTTGTTTCCAACAATCTATAATAATTCAAAACTAATTAATATTAACAATTAATTGTTTATTACCTCACTTGTGTTCTAATTCATACAACCTTTTAAAAATTATTGTTACATACCGCTTTTTTTGTATGATGAATCATCATCTTTTACCCTTTTAAATATTGAGACTTCATTCTCTCATTTAAGGAATTAACTGTATGTGCGTAAGCATATGTATAGTTACATGTGACTAAATGGATTAGTATTTTATGTTTTCGTACATAGTTAAAATAATGAGCATGCATGCATGACCAGTTAAGTCATCTCTCCAATTTATCATTAACTCCATAACTAACAGCCAATAAATCTATAGCCACCGTAAATTCATTTTCTATGATTCAAATTATCTTATATAACTTCTTAAATAGTTCCATGCATGGTTCATCTCCATTCGTATCATACACAGATGATTCCATTCATACTTTAGTTCAACCCACACATTAAACATCAGAACTTATGCATATATATGTGACGTATTGTTTTAGTTTCATGATCACCATCCTTCTTTTTTTTCCTTAAACCTTCAACTCAAGAGTTCTTACATGCATACTATTATAAAAGTTCCTAACATGAAATTTACATGTACATAATTATACATATTGTAGCATATATGATTTGTTGTTAAAATATACCTCGATAGATCGAAACAGAAACGGACACGCACACTAAGAATAAACGAGGCACGATCGAACCCAACGTACTCGCACAACTAAAATACCAGTGGCGAACCAAAACCTAAGTCCCACACGTACTTGAACTGGACCTACAAACCACACCCAAATTAAACTCGTACAAAAAAATGTGGCAACGTACTTGCGTACAACGTCGACATGAACCCGAACTTGGGTTCTCCTATTCTCTAATCCTTCTTGATTATGCAAACTTGTTTGTGATTTGTTTTAGGAGATTATGGAAGGAGTATAACGGAGATGTGTTTATATGGGTATTCTTGCGATCAATCTTGCCGTAATAAGCGGATGTTTTAATTGGAGAATATACGTATCAATGAGCGTTTTGTATGCGAAAGTTAATCATTCTATTAATAAATGTATATTTGCATTAACCCACTCTTTGACTGAAATATTTATTACGTTTCAAAAAGATGAGTTACATGGTATAAATCTTACTATATTATTAATGCTAATATTAGTTTCTTATTACATTACATTTTTATAAAAATATTATTATTATAGTTTGGGTATTATAATTCTACCACCTTTAGAAGAAATTTCGTCCGTGAAATTTAGATCGAATCATAAAAATTTACGTAACAGTTTGTAAAAAGATATGAACGTTCCATTATGACTCATTTTTTTTATTTAAACAGGTACGTATATATTACTAAAATATTTAAATTTCTTGAATATTATAAATCTACCCTCCTAAAAAAATTCGACCGCAAAATTTAAGCAAGGATTTACAAGATGAATATGTTTTCTCATGACGACCGCTTCATCACCATAATTGTCTCACATTAGAGCAACATAAATCTTTAATAAAGTGTAGACTTCCTCCAAGCGGTTCCTCTCCATCTTAATGGTACTTACAAAGTGATAACCGTGATGTCTCAAAAGGTATGCACGCAACCCGTTATCAGTATGAGTTTCTATTCTTACTTTTGTTAAGGGTATTAACTCATGAAAATTTTGATGTGCTTAGAGATGACAAAATGAGCTTGACCACTGAATCGACGAACAACTTTGAAACATGAAGCTCTTAAAACAAATTGTTTAGACGAGACAAAGTAGGAAGCCCTCCAGCTAAGATCCACGTTGATTTTGTTGAAAGTGCACAACTGATATGTGAGAAATCACATATCCTTTTTAAATCCAAAATGGCGATAAAATGAACATATTGTGCAAATTATGCTTGTATATTGCTTGTTCTGTCATTTGTAATGTGTAGGTATAGATAATGCAAAAATCATAAGAAAATGGTCAAAACCAAACAAACACGGACACGGGAACGGATAGAGTGCACAAGAGCAGGAAGTTTCCAGCAAAAGGTCATCAAAAGTCAACCATTGGTCAACTCACAAAAGACAAAATCCTTAAAATGCCCTTATTGTTAACTCATATTCACCATAAGTCCCTAAACCCTAACACCGTTATCCCCTTTTTATAAAAGAGATAACGGTCGTTATCTCTTTTAACTATAAATCCTTAAAACCTTATAACCAAGCCCATTTAACCAAACTGTGGCCCATTCCTTTTATACCCGGGCCCAAGTCAAACCCCCAAACCCCTGGGTCAAACAAAGTTATAAAAAGGAAAGAAAAGGCGCGGGAAAGGTCGTTTTACTGTTCATCATCGTCTTCATTTTTACCTGCATAAAAAACAAAGGGTAAATCTCAATTGACGTAGCCAAAAGAAGATTCCAAGTACTATGTGCCATCTCAGCAAAGAAAACGTCATCCCTAGCTTTTGATTGGCCAAGACCCTCAAGGAATGACACGCGGATATCCAAAGAAGCACACCAAAAAGGGGAATATTACACTGAAATCAATGCAAAAGAAGCACACCACTCCAAAGATACGGGATTGCCACGCTGGCAATCCGTGTGCCTCAATTTTGATCCAAGGGCTAAGAAGGGGCATCCAATGATTGGCAATGATTGAAAGGCCAAGATTAGAGTTCAAGAGGAGCGTATGCAGGGGTCTAGATCCTTCCCTCAGCTCCTATAGAGTCCACTCTCTTCCTATAAATGACAGGGACCTCCCTCACTCACAGGAGGGTATCTGGTAGTTCGTGTAGACATTTTAGTAATTCTTTACGCTTAAATATCATTTTTAATTCTTGTAATTGTCCTTTTAAAAAGAAACAAAAAGTGTAATTCATATTTTAGTAATAAAATTATACGTTTAATCTATAAACTTTTTGTGATTTGATTTGCTTTTGCTTATTATGCTAAAATGTTTAAAATAAGCTCTCAAACTATTCCACATAAGCTTTTATAATATCTGTCATAAGCTAGCTACACTGTTATTTAGGCTTTTAAAGCTTAAATGAGCATATTATCTCTTAAAATCTCAATCAAATTACCTCGCTGATTTTGGAGGGAAAACGTCTTGGAAGGGTTTCCAAGACAATACTAGCTTATCTAAGATAAGCTAGAGCTTGTAGCTGGCTCCAATATGGCATTGATTAAGCCTTATTTAGAGAAAGGCTATTGTTAGTTTCCTTTTATATTTCATTCGCTTAACTATTGCTTCTAGCATAATCTGATTATTATTTCTTTATATTTGCTTATTGCTGTTTCAATTAGCTTATCTCTGCTTATATTTGTTGTTTAATGCTTAATATGTTCCTTAGTTAGCTTAGATTTTACTTTGCTTGTTATTTTATAAAATCTGTCAAAAAAAATCCAAAAATAGTAGCATAGTGTCTTAGCTTATTATTCTGGCTTATTTGATTGCTTATATTTGTTCATTTAGTTTGTTCACCTTATAAGTTGTTTACCTTCTGGGTCTTGAAGAGTTTTAGTTTAAATAGCTTTTAATCCAAGTAAAAATATATTAAAACTGTTTAATGGGGATGTTTGGGTCAAGGGTTTTAATAAATGGGTAAAAATGGCAATCAAAACCTTACTTTATGCTTATTGAGTCAGTTTAGATTTGTTAAAATTAGTCATAAAAGTCATTTTATTTAAGTTTTTAAGTGTTAAATCTAATTGTTAAGGTTTAAAGAATTGGTGTTTGGTTTGGTTTGAAAAAGGTAGGTTTATAAACTGATTTGTTGGCTTATTTGATTATTCTTCTGTTATTGTTGATTTGTGATTTTTTTTATGTTTATGTAGTGTTTTAAAAAAAGTAAGAAACAAAGACTATTTGCCTGAACTTTTTTGTTTTGTGTTATTTTTTGGCCCAATAAATAAACTGTTCAAAAAGTGCTAAGTGTTTAAGAAATTTTGATATTTTGCTTTTTCAAATACTTGATGTGGCTTATCATTTATTTCAAAATGCTTTTAGATTGTTGCTATGTTTTCTTTGGGGTCTAATTTTAATCTATTTGTAGGTTTGAGATCCATAAGGATCTGTTAGAATGCTTATTTTTAAGCTCAAAGTGTTGTTTTGTTAATTTTCTTAAAAATTTTATAAGTGTTGAATCTCAGCTTCTTGTGTGAGATGCCCCTTTTCATGAAGCTTGTTAAGTGCTTGTTTGAGTTTCAAAACTGCTTTTTCTTTGGTGAGCTTTTATTGTAGTTTTTGGCCTTTCTTTTCAGTGGTTTAAGTCACTAGAAATAAGCCATAAGGATCTTATAGCTTATTGAAATATAAGCTCAAAGATACCCTTAGGGCTGTTTGGTTAACAGTTTGCACCATAAGTGCTTATTTCTTTCTTTTAGCTTATTGCTTATTGATTTTGCTTAATTCTTGCTTAGATTTTCTTATTAGGTTAGTATAAACCCATTTTAGCTTATTTGGTTTTGCCATAAGCTTATTTGAGCTTATTTGCTTTCTAGTGTAAATTTTAAGTGTTTTTAAGCCTTTTTAGCTTTTCTGTCTATCTAGCTTATAATTTGTGCTTATTTTTGTTCTTATGTGCTTTTTAGACGTAGCTTATTGTCTGTTTTAGCTTATTTGTCAATTTCGTTTGCTTATTCTCCTTAAAAAATGAAAACAGTTAATTTTTAGGACTTAGTAGTTTTTAAGCTTATTCTGCCTTGTTTAGCTTATTTTAGAGCTTATTTGTGCCTTTTTTTAAAAAGTGTCTTAGTAAAAAGTGCTTATTTTTAAGTTTTCTAAAAATTTATAAAAAATGGCCAAAACAAAAACACTTGGGATAGTGGGAAGCCCCGGGTGAGCAAGGCTCGAACCCGGGACCTCTACCACCTTCACCAAGCGTTTTAACCCCCACACACTCAACCATTGTGCTACAATAGCTCATCCGGTATACCTTTGCAAAATCTATTAGTTATATACGTTTTAAGGCTTCTAGTATAATGATGTACAGTTTTATATACCTAAAATATATCACAATATAATATAATCCTAAGAGTAATTAAGAAAATTACCAAGTTACCCTTGATAAAATTCACTCTCAAAAAATATATAATATAATATATAATATGTATATTTAACCGGGTAAGTATGATCACCCGGGTCGTTTCCCCAACGACTAGTGAAATTGAAACCTCGTTTAAGCTTGGATTCTGATTTGAATAAAGCAAAGATATTTTTGATAATCTATATCTACTAAATAAAAGCAATTTAAACAATTAAACAAATACGGTAAAATAATAAAACGCGACTAATAAGTAAGTAAACTAAAATTAAACCCTAAAAATGCAAACTAAATTTCTAAACCTAAGATAGGACAAAAGAAAATTTTAGGAAAAAGAAAAACATTTTTTTGATTATTTTTGAATTTATTATGAATTAAAAACTAATTTAATCTAATTAAATCTTAAAAAATAGCAAATTAAGTTCTAAAAATTTGGAAAAATGATTTTTAAGCTTAGAAAAGTCTAAAATATTATAAAAGCAAAGAAAACTATTTTTAACTATTTTTATTATTAAAATCCTATTTTTAAAATTTAAAATAAAAGCTCAAAAATGAAATTTAAGATCTAAAAAGTGTAAAAATGATTTTTCTGGATGTAAACCTAAAGCTATTTTTTATAAAACTAAAAATTATTTTTTTGTATTTTTCTGAAACTTTTTTCTATTTTTTATGTATTTTATAAGATTTTAACTTTCGAAAAATGATTAAAAATAAAATAAAAGCTAGAAAAATCTGAAAAATTCAGGAAAAGTCCTATATACTAGCAGGATTATAAGAAAAATAAGAAAATCTAAATTGCTTAACGAATAAGCCCTCAAATGAGCTTATTAGGCTACGGCTTTTTATAAAAAAGGGAAATGAAATCGTGTACTAGTATTTGATTGTGTATTATACTGATGGATGAGCTAATGTAGCAAACTGGTTAAGTCATATGTGTTGTGTGTGGGAAGTCGTGGGTTCGAGTGTGGTGGCAACCCCTTTTTGTTATTTTTTTTATTTTTAAGAAAAACTAAATACTAGGAATCAAAAAGGAGACTAAAATAAGCTATTTTAACAAAAGGAACATAAGCTAAAACTAAGTAATAAGCTCAAAAACAGCTTATCTAAAAGCTGTTACAGTAAGAAGGGTTTTGGGCTTATTCTTACTTAGAAGCTTGTAACAAGCTCATTTTAAGCTCAAATCTAAAAAGGAAAAGTGTTCTAAAAAGCTTATGATGTGCTTAATCTAAAAATGAAAAGAAATAAAAGCTGGAAACACCTTAAAGCAACTGAAAATGATAAAGAAAATGCTAAACTTAGCAAGGACACTTAAAGGTGCAAAATCCAATTAAGCTAAAAACCTTAAAAAGCTAAACTAGACTCTAAAACTTTAAGGACTTATTAAACTACTTATAATCTATCTAATTAAGCTGTAAAATCTAGAATCATAAGCTAAATTAACAAATTAAAATCCTAAAATTCCTAAGTACTGTTTTTGGTTTTTTATCTTTTTGAAAGACTTTTGACAGCAAAGATAAGTAATGCTAATAAGCTAGAAAGTGAAATTTAAGACCTAATCTATATTAAGCTATACCTAAACTTAATCCTACTTGAATTTAAGAGCCTAAATCCTACTTTTACTTAACTAAGAACTAGCCTAAAAGTGGCAGTACTAACTGTGACAGCAGTACTAACTTTTTAGTTAGTACTGGTGCACTTTGGTGAATTTTGGCAGCAAATTAAGCTAAACTAATAAGCAATAAATCTAAATCTATTACCTAATCTATATTAAGCTACCTCTAAGCTATATACTACCTTAATTTGAAAAGCTAAGTCCTAAGATTACTTGGCTTAATCTTAAGCCAAAAGTGACAACAGTACTAACTAATTGTTAGTACTGGTGCACTATGCACAAGTGTAACTCAAAAGTGCAGGCTTCCATAAGGAAATCAATGCCACTTAAAACACACTCAAATAGAGTGTATAAAACAAAAGTGCAAGTAAGAATACTAAGCCTTTGAGGCTTAGATCAAATTTCCACAGCCAAAAGTTTAAGACAAAATGCCCTGGTGTAAAAACAAAGATAATAAGCCATATCTTTTGAAAATTAGCAAACTAACTTTAAAAAACTCTTAAACTACTGATTTTAAATGAAAACTCAGCTGACTCAAACAAATTGCACAATAATTTTTTGACTTAATTTAGTCACACTTAAACCAAACACTCATTTATTTATCTTGACAGTTTTGAGTTAAGCTTAAGATGATAATCCATTTAACAAAGAATTAATACCAGATAACTAAAAGCTTATAACAAACTTAAATGACAAAAATCTAACTACTAAATTAAGCTAGAAGGAAGATCTAAGAGATTACACTATTACTTTTAGATTTTATATATTTTTAGGACAGAAATGAAATACTAATGATCTAAACCTTTTTAAGTAAAAACAGATGAAACATATAACTAATAAGCAGTAGTAAAGAAAAATAAGCACAATTAAGCTACTAATTTAAGCAACTAAGCAAATTTAATAAGCAATCTAAAACTAATAAGAATAGAGACAAGTAATTAATTAAGGTTTAAAGTATGATTAAGGTTAATTAAGCTCAAATCAAAAGCTTATAGACTCTTGAGAGCTTATTAGAGCTTAAAGGACTTATTGAGCTTTAGCTTAATTCAAAATAATAAAAATGAGAGATTATGAATTAGAGAGATTTTGAGAGATTAAAAACAACTGCATTTCATTAATAAAAATTGCTTACAATACTTAAAAGGAAAATTACAAAATTTAAAGTAAAATTAAGCTAAAAACTAGTCCTAAAAGCTACGTGTGTGTGTGTGAAGATTGAGACCCTTTTTATAGGCATTTTGGCGAAGCTATTCCAAACCTCTTGCCTTGCTCACTCATTCCTTAATCCTGTCCATACAATCTTTTAATCATTGGGAGCTCCAAATGTGCCGTTTTGATCAAATTGTTTGTGCACTCAGAGATTGCCCAAGCTTTCATCCTTGATTGTGACATCTTGTGCTTCCTTTGTGAGTGAGTTTAGTGCAAATCTCACACCTCATTATTGCTTTACCATTGCTGACCGTGTACTTGAGCATTGATCTGAGCTAATGAATGCCATTGATAAACTGAATTAACCACGCAATTTCAATAAACAAACACATTGAATTGTCGTTATTCGTCCCTCAATCACACACACAAAGCCCTTAGATCTTGACTGTTGGGTAAAATGTGACGACGGGTGAATATAAATGTGTTTCGCGGCCCTTTTTTCGACAGTTAAAACTGTTATAACTTTGGAGAATTTACAAATATGGCCCTTGTGTTTTTTTTCCTTTTCAAGTTATAAAATACTTTTGGAAATTGCAAAACCAGTCCTTGTGGTTTATAAAAAAGGGAAATGGGCTAGGGATTTGGGCTTAAGGATCCGGGTAAGGCCCATTTAGGGTTTTCAAGGCCCATTAAGAGGTGAGGGCTATTCTTGGGCTTTTGTGAAACTTAAGCAGGGATAAAAATGAAATATTGTGGGTTTATGTCTTGAAGTGGTTGACTGCTTTGACCATTTGTTGACTGGATATGACTAAGGCTTTGACTTTTCTGGCTTCGCTTTGATTCCCTTTGGCTTCCTTTTTGTACTCTTCTGATTCTTCGTGTCCGTGCTTGCCCGTTTTTGACTGTTTCCTTGTGATTTTTGATATATCCGTACCTGCACACACAAAACACAAATACAAGCATATTCTTGCCAATTTTGGTCCCTGTTTTTGGGTTTAAATTGGATTTATTTTAGGTACAACGGATATGTGTAATTCTACAAATATCAGCCCCACAAGAAAGAACATTCAACGTTAGGTAGAACATGCCCCTTAACAAGGGCTCTCTACCCCCCCTAAACACCTAACAAAGTGTCATCGATTTGCTTATGCTAACACCAGGAACCCAACCACAATTGGGGACCAACTTTTCCAAACTCTCCATCTTCGTACTGTTTTCAAATGCAGGTCGTACAGATCCATCCTTTGGTATTTGGACTCAGGCTGATAAAAACATATGACAGGGGATCGCTCGCGGCTCAAGAATTTCGTGAAAAAAGTTCATTGGATGGTTAGATTCGGGAATGACCACTTTGGTGCTATCATGGGTTATAGAGACTACGTTATTGGTGAAAGTGTGATCTCCAGGGTATACTATGTGGAAGAACTGGGACACAATCTGTTTTCTGTCGGTCAATTTTGTGACTCGGATCTAGAAGTTGCCTTCAGGAAGCATTCTTGCTACGTTCGAGATACGGATGGTGTTGAGTTAATTAAAGGTTCTCGTGGTTCTAATTTGTACACTCTCAAACGATAAAGACATGTTGAATGTCCTCCATCCAATTGCTTGTTTTCCAAGACCCTCCAAGAACAAATCATGGTTGTGGACATCGGCGTTAAACCACTTAACTTCGGGTACCATCAATGACCTTGCAAGAAAAGATTTAGTTCGAGGCTTACCTAGATTGAAGTTTGAGAAAGATCATCTTTGCTCCGCATGTCAACTAGGAAAGAGTAAAAAACATACCCACAAACCCAAAACTGAAAACACCAACTTGGAAGTTCTTAATACCCTCATAATGGATTATGTGGAGAACCAATGCTAGTTCAAACAATTAAAAGGAAGAAATACATCTTAGTATTGTTGATAATTATTCGCGGTTTACTTGGGTTAAGTTTTTGAGATCGAAAGATGAGACCCCAGATGTTGTCATCAAATTTTTGAAGCAAATACAAGTCGGTCTCAACAAAACTATTAGAAACATCCGTACTGATAATGGCACATAATTTGTCAATAAAGATTTGGTTGATTATTATGAACGTGTCAGCATTTTTCATCAAAAGATAGTTCCGATGACCCCACAATAGAGCGGCGTTGTCGAAAGATGTAACCGTACACTTGTTGAGGCTGCTAGGACAATGCTGATCTTTTCCAAGGCCCCGATGTTTCTATGGGCAGAAGTTGTGGCTACTGCGTGTTACACCCAAAACCGATCCCTTATTCACACTCGTTATTGCAAAACCCCATATGAGTTGGTGCATGACAAGAAGCCTGATCTTACCTTCTTTAGGGTCTTTGGTGCTTTATGTTACCCTACAAATGACAGCGAAGATTTTGGAAAATTACAACCAACAGCTGATATTGGAATATTCGTTGGTTATGCACCTAGCAGGAAAGGGTATCGAATCTACAACAAAAGAACCCGACGTATTATGGAAACCATCCACGTGCAATTTGATGAGCTGACTGAGCAAATGGCTCCTGTGCAACTCAGTACAAGACCCGCTCATTCTTTTCTGACGCCTGGACATATAAGTTTAGGTCTCGTACCAAATCCGGTTCTTGCAGCTCCTTATGTACCCCCACAAATCAAGATCTGGAGATTTTATTCCAACCAATGTTCGATGAATACCTGAACCATCCCCCCCCCCCCCCTTTTTTTCGTGTTGTGAAAATACCGGTTCCTCCCTGCTCCAGCAGCTCAAGTTCCAGTCAATCAACCGGTACACCTTCATCTATTACCATTGATCAAGATGCACCTTCTCAAGTTCAAAAATTATTTTCCCACCGTCCCATCTTTGCATTACAAACTCCAAGCTTACATCAAGCGCGTTGAACACTGAATCTCCTCTCATGGAAGATAATCCTTTTGCTCCTATTGCCATGATCATTTCATAAACATGTTTGCTCTGGAACCTAGGTCTGAAGCATCATCATCGGGGATACTTAGTCTCAACCGAATCTCTTATGTCTCTAAAACACGTGTCACATCACTCGGGAAGATGAGCAAAGATCACATGCTGGATAATAATATTGGCAAGCGGCTCTCGAATCGGTATCCACCAAAAAACAACTCAGCAACCGATGCCTTGTGGTTCTTGTATAACTCCTGTCCTGTCCACAAGTTGAACCAAAGAACTTCAAATCGCAATAACCGACAGATTGTTGGTTTCAAAGCCATGCAAGATAGATATTCACAAATTTGATCGAATTCAAGTATGGGATTAGTACCGTCCACCAGACTGTGTCATGTTATTCTTCTCAAGTGGATCTACAAAGTAAACTTGAAGAGTACGGTGATGATTTCCTGAAAAAACAAGGCTCGGTTGGTGGCCAATGGATTAATCGACAAATGGAGGGAATTGACTTTGAGGAATCATTTTCACCGGTTGCACATATCGAGGCTATTCGAATCTTCATCACCAATGCCGCCAGTAAAAACATGACCATTTATCAGATGGATGTCAAAACAGCATTCCTTAATGGCGAGTTGAAGGAAGAAGTCTATGTTAGTCAACCAGAGGGATTCGTTGATCCAGATCATCCGACACATGTTTATCGTCTAAAGAAGGCTTTGTACGGTTTAAAGCAAGCCCCTCGGGCGTGGGTATGGGATTTAAAAAAAAACCCCCTTTTTTTTATTTTTTGGGGTTTCACGATTTCTCTGGACAACAAATTTTCCAAGGGTGCAGTTGATCCGACATTATTCACTCAGAAAACAGGCAAACATATTCTTCTTGTTCAAATATATGTAGATGATATCATATTTGCCTCGACCGACCCTAAAGCGTGTGACATATTTCCAATGAGATGAAATTCCAAATTTCAAATGTCAATGATGGGACAAATGTCATTTTTCTTAGGATTACAAGTTTCTTCCTCAAAATCCCTGGAGGGCATTTTTATAATCAATCAAAAATTTGCTCTTGAAATATTAAAGAAATTTGGGATGGATTCCTGTGACCCTGTTGATACACTCATGGTGGATCGACTTAAACTGGATGAGGACCCCTCAGGGATTCTAGTTGACCAGACTCGATTTCGTAGTATGGTCGGCTCCCTAATGTATCTCACTGCCAGCTGACCCGACCTTGTATTCGTTGTATGCATGTGTGCTAGGTATCAGGCTTCGCCTACCAAAAAGCACCTTGAAGCACTTAAGCGGGTCTTTCGGTATCTCAAAGGAACCATTAATTGGGGTCTTTGGTATCCCGAAAAGACACTTGCCAATGACAACTAGAACAGCCTATGCAGATGCGGACCATGCAGGTTGTCAAGACACACGAAGAAGTACGTTAGGAAGTGCTCAGTTCCATAGAGATAAACTAGTTAGCTGGTCCTCAAAGAAACAGAAGAGCATTGCGATCTCAACAATAGAGGCTGAATACATTGCCATGCCTGGATGTTGTGCTCAGATACTTTGGATGAGATTACAGCTTACAGACTACGGCTTTGTCTTCAATAAGATTCCCTTGTATTGTGACAATCGCAGTGCCATTGCACTTTTTCCTGCAATAAATGTCCCAGCACAAGTCCCGGTCCAAGCACATTGAAATTCACCATTTTATTTCGAAATCAAGTGAGAAAGGCGTGTTTGAATAATACTTCGTGGTCGACGGATTATTAGCTCGCCAAGATTATATATCAAACCAAAGAATTACCAAATAGCGTTGCAAATTCCTACTCACTCGTTTTTCCCCCTTGGTATGAAGAGTATGTCTCCGGAAACTCTTAAACGTCTTCAGGAAGGAGAAGAGGAGTAAAGGATGGTCCTCCTAAATTCCTATGTAAATATGTATATATTTCAAATCTTAAAAAGAAAATACAAAAATATAAAACCTACAAAAACCATAAAAATAAAAAAATAGAAAATACCAAAAATAGTTTTTCAAGACATGTCTTCCGTTTATCGATAACATTTACGGTCCTAGAAATGTCATTCAATAATGACACGGGTCTTTAAATGAAGCTCGAACAGAAGTTCAAACTTTTCAAAACATGTCTTAATGGCTTGCAGTTATTTCAGACTGCAACCCGTTTTTCAAATTGAGGAAAGCATGTCGCCAAAAAGACGGTTGTTCCTAACAACGTGATTTCAGTTCTTCCGTGCATGGGGTTACTTTATAACCATGCAACCTCGATCTAATGTACCTTCAGTGCATTAATCTTGATTCTAGAAGAGAAGTCTTCTTTTTTTTTATTATTTTTTAAAAAAAAATCCCCCCAATAAAATGGGGAAAAAAATGTATAGTATTTTTTTTTCGTCTATGATTCTTCAAAAAATTATTTGTGTTTCAAGTGGTGGAAATGTAGTGTTTGAAAATCAATCGGACCTGAATTTCTTAAAATTTGACACTCAATCAATGACTACAGCTCTTTAAATAGAAAACGAGTCATTGATTGAGGGGGAGAGTGGATTTCAAATTTATGACATCTCATCGGGCATTAAGATACTATCGTATAAATACTGCGAGAGATTTTGTATCTAAGGGTATACATTATTATGGTGAGTTAAACTAGTGTTAACTCAAAAGGCCAAAGTTTGTCACTTTATGTGCAAATATAAAAATAGGGTCTTGTGTGTAAATGCCTATTTGATTCCTAGATTTTAAAACCTTAAGGACCAATTGTGCCATTTATGCAAGTTTATTAAACCCTTAGTATCTCTTACAAATTAAATGGAAAAGAAACAAGAAAATGAGGGGTAAATCCTGCCAATTTAGGAAAGATTAACCTACCTATATAATTTCCTTGTGTTTTGACTTTGTCAAAACTCCCAAGACCAGTCAATTTTTTTTTCTCAACACAAAACTCAACAATTTGCGATTTGCCTGATTCGTGCTCATTTGTGTGTTTTCCCCCCCCCCTTCCCCACCCCCCCCCACCCCGTCAAAGGTAAATGTGGCTTAAGTTATTTATCACCTAAATATGCTTTATCTATAACACCATGGCCTGTAATTCATTAAAACGTGTCTTGTTGTAGATTTTCGGGCATAATCATCATCCATATTCTGGTTAGTGTTTGTAATTGAAGTTTGTTTGTTGGGATAGCATTAGACTACTTATGTGATGCCTATTTGATGTCATAATTGTTTCCCCATTAGCTAATTTAAGGCCCTTTGTGATTTTCGCACACTATTTGACCTTTTAGTCAAAAACATGGTAGTATGATGTTTGAAATAGCCATTTGTTGTTGTTACTGTAGTTAGTAAGTATAACAGAACGTAAACAATGATTTGGTTAAGCCATAGATCCTTAAGGTCTTTAAGATGGAATCTTCGTATATGAAATGTTTCCTTGGTTTGCGTTTTGCTTAATGGTTCTTGGTTGTGTTTTGCTTAATGGTTCTTAGTTGCGTTTTGATATGATATTCTTGATTGCGTTTTGCTCTATGATTCATTGTTGCGGTTTGGTTATTAATTGTTAAACATGTCAAAACGCAAGCATTGCGTTTTGCTTTGAAGACCATTAAATGATTAAAATAATAAAACCCTCATTTTGAAAAAAATTCAAATGATTGCGTTTTGCCTATTTTGGATTTCGCGTTTAGCTGTTGCGGTTTTGCTATCTGAGTTTGAGATAGATTATCGTTTTGCTTGGACTGCGTTTTGCTTGACTATGTTTGTAGGTGTTAATTACACAATACATTTGACACACTAAAAATGGTCATAAATGACTACAACTTACAAAAATAACATTTATTTGTAAGTTTGCATTGTTTTTTTATTTTTTAAAAAAAAAATAAAAAAATTTTTTGTTTTTTATTGCAGGTAACGGATATCCAAGAAAGAAAAGACAAAAATCTAAGCCAAAACGATAAAAAAACCGAGCACGAGAACGGAAAGAAATGGTAAGAAAAGTCAAAGGTCCAACAAAAAAGTCAAAAGTCAAATCAACCCCCGAGATGAGGCAATTTGAAAAAGCATCCAAATACGAACCCAAAAATCTAAATTGCCAAAAGAAGGCCCACACCGTAACCCACCTAGTGGGGCCCGGGTCACACACTTACACTTAAAACTTATATAAGCCTTAAACCCCATTTTATAAGCCAATCAATTTTATCTATACCCGGCCCAAATCCTAGGCCCAACACCTTTATAACCCCTCTTTATAACACCCCTGTTAACTACACTCCGTTATCCTTTAACCTTAACCCCGTTAGTCCTTAAAAGGACTAACGGTGCAAACCCAACCCAAACTCCATGGACCAAATATGCAAATCTCAAGGACTATGATTGCAAGACAATTATACACTTTCAGGGACCACTCTTGCCCATTCTCTAAACTTCAAAAGGGGCACGAACACTATTCATCATCTCCCTGAGTTGTGTCCTGTCCTCACTACCAGACAAAACACTATTCCCCTTTCTTCTCCCCTATGTCGACCAACAACTATACACACCTTATCCCACCAAAATCCACCTTGGCAATCCTTAGCATTCCTATTCGTCCAAGGAACAGGACAAGAAATCAAGGGTAGAGATGATAGAACTTGGGCACTACTCATTTTGGATGGCTATGATGACTCTTGGATCCTACTCACACAACAAACACACCCGCATGAGCTCTCACAAAGAAAGCACAAGTCCTAGAATCTTCTTTGGCTTGTTATAAATAGGCTCATTTGTAAGCCCTTGGGGCAGTTAGTTTTTACTTAAGTTTTTCACCTAAGTGTAATTTCAGCTTATTTAATAGGTCATTTAAATTATTGTCTTTCAATTTCCAAGCCTTGTAAACTTTTTAATCTTTAATGAGAATTTGAGTTTTTAAGTTATCTTTGAATTTCTATTGTTAAAAGCATTTCACAAGCTGTTTTAAGCTCTTATTTAAGCATATTATTAATCTGTTTTCATTTAAATATAAAGTATTTAAGAAAATTTTACAAAAAACATAAAAAAATATCACCCTCAAATACCACAGCTTAATGGATGATAAGCCAAATTTGGATGGGCTTATGGACAATACTAGCTTGTCTTTTGACAAGCTAGAGCTTGTAGATTAGCTTATTTATTAAGCATACTTGATTGCCCCTGTTTTGAGCAAGGCCTTTATAAGTTCCATTTTCTTTCATTTTCAAGCTTTTACTATACATTGCTTATTATGCTTTATCTCTTCTAATTGCTACTTAAGTTATGCTTGTTTAGTTATATTGATGCTTATGTATGCATGCTTTTAGTTTTGCAAATCATTTTAGTTTTTATTAAAAATCTGTCTTAAATAGCTTATTTAGTTGCATAATCTGTTTTAGCTTATCTGAGTGCTTATTAGTTGTTTAAATTTGCTTAATATTGTTAGTATAGCTTATTTAATATCTGGTCTTGGTAATTTGTGGCTTAAATCAGTCTAAATCAAGTTTTAAAAAGGATTCATAAACTTAAAGGGGTGTTTGGTTTAACTAATTTTGAAGACCAAAATGGGTTAAAATGGAGTTTATGTCATTTGGGTCACTAGTTAACTTATATTCATCATAAAATTCAGCTAGTTTAAGTTTTTAAGTATTAAATCCTCATTTTTTAAGGTTTCAAGAGTTTGAGGTTTGATCTGTGAGTTATACTCTTTTATTTTGCTTATTTGATTGTGCCTTTGAATCTTGAGATTTTGTGTTGGTTTTGAGTTGGTTTAAGTGTTAAAAACAGGTTAGAGTCAAAGTCTAATAGCCTGCAGTGTTTAAAAAATTTGAGAAATTGCTTTTTCATTTGCTTTCTATGGCTTATTGTGAATTTCAAACTCTCTTTTGATTGTTGATATAAGCTCTTTGAGGTCAAATCTCAATCTGTTTGTAGGTTATAAGTTCATAAGGTTCTGTTTAAGTGCTTATTTTTAAGCTCAAAAGTTGGTTTTGTTAAGATTGTAAAGTTTTTTTCTAAGTGTTGAATCTGTGTGAACTAGCCTTTTCATTAAGCTTTTTAAGGGCTTATTTGAATTTCAAACTGCTTTTTCTTTGTTGCTTATTGTAGTTTTTTGGCCATTCTTCTTAGTGGTATAAGCCACTAAGCCATAAGGATCTGTTTTCTAGCTTAAAAATAAGCTAGAAAAGTCCCTTTTGGCCTTTTTGCTTAACAGTTTGGCCAAAAAGCTTATTTGCTTATTTAGGCTTATTTGCTTGTTGTTTTTGCTTATTCTAGGTTTAGTTTAGCTTATTAGGTTAGTTTAAGCCCAATTTAGCTTATTTCTTTCAGTTTAGAGCTTATTTTAGCTTATTTGCCTTTTAGCTTAGAATTTCTAAGTTTTATAGCTTATTGATTAATCTGTCTTTCTAGCTTATTTTGCTTGCTTATTTTTGTTCTTAAATGCTTTTTAGATATAGCTTAAGTTCCTGTCTTAGCTTATTTCGAGTTTGCATTGCTTATTAGTGCTTAAAGTAGCCAAACAGTTAGCCATTTAAGTGTCTTAGTATACTTAGCTTATTCTGTCACCCTTTAACAGCTTATTTTGTGCTTATTTTTGATTTATAAAAAAGTGCTTTTGTAAAAATTGCTTATTTAGTGCTGTTCTAAAAAGTTGTAAAAAAAATGGCTTTAAAAAAACATTTGGGAGTTGGGGGAAATCCTAGGTGAGCAAGGCTCGAACCCGGGACCTCACCCCTACTCACCAAACGTTTTTGCAACACACACTCACTACCATTAGCGCCCTTGGGTCTTTTCCGTTTTACTTTGCATCATCTATTTATTTATAGACGTTTTTACTCTCTTTTTTATAAGCCACTTCGCAGCTTATTTGTAGCTTTTTAGAGCTTATTCGATAAGTTGGATTAACCGCTTAATTTCAAGACTCGTTTCAAAATTTACGACTTTTCCTATGCAGTTTTTTAGATTTTTCCTCCTTTATTTGTTATTTTTCTTTATTTTTCAAAGTTTAGAATTTTAGAAAATCATTTAAAAATAGTAAAATAATTCAAAAAAATACAAAAAATAGTTTTTAGATTTAGATTAAATTTTTTAAGGTTTACAAAGTATAAAATCTTTTTCATAATTTTTAGATTTTAATTTCATTTTTAGCCTTTTAAATTAATTCTAGGAAATAGTTTTTAATTATAAAAAGCAGTGAAAAATGTTTTTCTAAATTTTTATGATATTTTAGACTAATCTAAAGTAGAAAATCATTTTTTTGAAATTTTTAGGAATTAATTTGTCATTTTCTAGAATTTTAAATAGATTAAATAGGTTTTAATTCATAAAAATTATTAAAAAGCCAAAGAAATCTAAATTTTTTTTAGAAAATTTTCTTTTGTCATTTGAAAGGTTTAGAAACTAAGTTTGAATTTTTAGGGTTAATATTTGCCTTAGCTAGTTTTTAGTTGCGTTTTTAGGATTCCCTCCCGTTTTGCGTTTTTAGTTTAAAATTGGTAGGGTTTTTGCCTTAAAATGTTTTTTAAGTGTTTGCCTTAATTTTCCCGTAGTTTTAGATAACCAATCAAAATCTTGTTCCATTCAAGCATCGATTCTCAAAACGACTCTCGACTTTCAATTGCAATCCTTGTTGGGGATAACGACCCGGGAATCATACTCCCGGATTACTACAATTGAGATTTTTTTATTCTTATCCCCTATATTTATATATTTATAAGTTTATTTTATATATCTGTACTACAATATAAATCATTTATAATTGGACCCATAAAAAATTAAGATAAGGAGGTGCAAAGTCTTGACCATAAAAACCATCTCATTTTTGGAATCACATCAAAAAGTAAACATAGGGGTCACATTTTGACTAAAAAATCACCATTAATTTCAAATTAAAAATATCTTTTAATCAATTTTAATTTTATTATGATATTAATTTTAACCAATATTTTTTAAAATTTTTTTGCTCTTTAAATTTAACATACTTTTTGTTATTAATATTTTATAATTTTTTTTTGTTTTCATACAAAATTATTTTTTTTAGTAGGTTTATTTTATGTTGATTGTATATTTTTTCCAACTTTACCTTTAATTAAATAAAACATGAGTACGTTTAAAACTATAATACTTTCGAAGAGTGTGGTGTCTCTTTACATGCGAGAATGATGAATAAAATGTGTTCGGTAAAAGCTCCGGAACCCAAACGAACACAAACAACGAACTCATTACATATAAAAGTGTGTGAAACGAAATCGCAATGCGGCGGGTAACCACTAGTATTTTATTTAAAATAATATTTATATTATAAAGGGTTTGAGATTTCAAGTTTAATCAAATTTTCGCGCTTCTGTCGGATGAATGGAATTGTATAACGATTGTTGAGTCAGTTTGACCAATTTGTGTTTAAAAGATCCTTCCGTTGTGAAGTTAATTTTGTTAGTTTCATATAAAAAAAAAATATACAAAAAGATTTTTCTTTTATTAGTATATATATAATAATAAAAAAATCAAAAATTAAAAACATTGTTCCATAAAAAAAAAGAAATAACAATTCACAACATCAATATAATACATTCCATTGAGTATTATCATTAATAAGTTACCCCGAATCCAAAGATCAAAAAAAAACATTCACCAAGTTGGTAAAAGAACACCAACATATAATACTTTCAATTGAAGTATTATCCATTAATAAGTTCCCGAACCAAAGATCAAAAACTTACCTTTTGTGTCTCTCGCGACGTACGACTCACCTTTTAAAGTTAAACAAACTCCTTTGTGCGTTTTTCTTTTAGAGAGTTACCGAGAAGCGAGTTGATTATTAGGTTTAAGTGTCTTTTCTCATTGTCCGTTATTAAAATATATTGTGAATACATTGTTGAAAAAAAAACCAAAAAAAATTAAAAAATAAAAACTAAAAAAATTAGTATAAATTTTCTTTTTACATTTTAGTGCATGCGCACTCGTTCTCAATCTCGTAATTCTAACCGTCAACAACAACAAGTCAATCCGACTTTTGTTGAACCATTCAATCTTGTGGAACCAATTGAAAATCAAGCTCCTCCCGTAGTTACGATGGACGATAATCGTACTATGGCTCAATTGCTCGAAGCACCCACCGAGGGTTACGAGGATGCCATCGTTGTTCCCGAGATCACCGCGGACAACTTTGAGCTTAAGCACGGATTGCTTACCCTCGTTCAAAACAAACAATTTTTTGGACATGACAAAGAAGACCCTCATGCTCACATCCGTTATTTCAACAAGATCACTTCTACGATGAAGTTCCCGAACGTCCCGAGTACGTCGGTAAAGCTTATGCTTTTCCCATTTTCCCTCGAGGGTGCCACCCGGATTTGGCTTGAAAAAGAACCCCCTCGATCGATTCTTACATGGGATGATCTTGTTTCGAAATTCATCAATAAATTTTTCCCTCCTTCTAAAACAACAAATCTTCGAAATGAAATCACGACTATTCAACAACGATTTGATGAAACCTTTTACGAGGCATGGGACCGATTCAATGTTCTTCTTCGGGCATGCCCACATCATAGATTTTTGGAATTACATCAACTCGATACTTTCTATATTGCTTTGAACTCTAATGATCAAGATTTGTTGAATTCCGCCGCGGGTGGTAACTTTTTGGATAAAATTCCCCGTGATTGCCTAAGAATCATTGAGAGCAAATCCAAAGTTTGAAATTCACGTAACAAACCGGTTGTTGCCAAAGTGAGTTCGAGCTCTTCTACCCCCGGTATTTCTCCCGATGTTGCCGAACTTAAAGATATGGTGAAAGCTTTACTTCTCGATAAGAAATCCCAAGCTCCCGCTCCCGTAAAAGCGGTCGAGGAAAGTTGTGTTACTTGTGGTGGTGCTCATTCTTACCGAAATTGTCCCGCCACCGATGGCAACGTTTATCGTGACAATATTCAAGAATATGTTTCCCAAGCCGCCGCAGCTAACTACAACCAAGGAAATACCGGTTACCGAGCCCCGATTGCTAATCAAATTCGACCTCCCGGTTTTCCTCCCGTTCAACAAAACCAAGGAAATAACCAAAACCGTTACAACCAAAACCGGGGGACTAATTACAACCAAAGCCAAATTTATCGACCTCCGATCAATCAACCCCCGGTTCACCAAGCTCCACCTTATCAAGCCCCGGCTCCGCAAACACAGGGTGTGTCGAAGGATGATTTTCAAAACTACATCAAAGCTAATGATGCGGTTATGAGAAATATGCAAAACCAAACCCAAAACATGCAAAATCAAATGACCAATTTAACCGATTTGCTTACCAAGTTTATGAATTCCAATACCGTTTCTACTTCAGGTTTAGGGACACTCCCTAGTAATACCATTACTAACCCGAAGGTAGATTTGAAGGGTATTACCACCCGAAGCGGTGTTGCTTATCAAGGACCCACGATTCCTACTACTTCTTCTTCTCCTCCTAAAGTAGTGGAACGTGAAACCGAGGTGACAAAGGACACGGTGCCTCCTACTAATAACGAAAGCACCAAAGACGTCCAACCTCCGGTTGTCCAAGTTCAACCTCAAGTACCAAATTCTGAGCCCGTTGTTGCTCCCATTAGTGTTCCGAAGCCTAACCCGAAATCGTCAATTTCGTATCCTTCGAGACGTAATGATGAAAGGCGCCGTGAAAAAGCTAACGACCAAATTGAGAAATTCTATGAAATCTTTAAAGATTTGAGTTTCGAAATTAGCCTCACGGATGCTTTGATTCTTATGCCAAAATTTGCCTTGACTCTTAAAGCTTTAATCATAAACAAAGAAAAATTAAGTGAAATGGCTAGAACACCTTTAAATGAGCATTGTTCGGCGGTTATCCTCAACAAGTTATCCAAAAAACTTGGAGACCCCGGCAAATTTCTCATTTACCGGGTGTGAATTTCCCGAAATGGATGAGTGCTTAGCCTTGGCCGTTCTTGGCGCTAGCATAAATCTCATGCCATTATCTGTGTGGAAAAAATCTTTCTCTTCTGGAGCTCACTCCTACTTGTATGACTCTTGAACTTGCGGGGATCCGTTTGATCTCCCAACCGATCGGTATCGCCAAAGATGTCGACGTAAAAGTAGGAAAGTTCTAATTCCGACGACTTTTGTGAGTCGTAGAACTTTGATGGGATCCCGAGTGTCCCTTAATTCTCGGGATGATCCCTTCTTAAAGACCAGACATGCTTTGATTGATGTTTACGAAGGAGAATTAACTCTTCATGTCGGAAAAGAAGCCGTAACATTCAATCTTGATCAAACTTAGAGATACTCCTCTAATTACGAGATATAAACGGAGAACCGAATCGACGTCATTTGAATATGGTTGTGAGGAATATTCTCAAGGAAGTTTCCTCGTTTCTCCGATGTGATCGCGAGAGTGGAATCACAAAATCCTTATATGACATCGGGGGGTATCATTTGGTCTCCTCTTTCTCGACTCTCACTCCCTTCGGGGATAGTGATTTTCTTCTCGAGGAAGTGGATGCTTTCCTCGCTCTTGAAGATGATCCAAATTCACAAGAAGTTGATGACTCTTACTATGACCCGGAAGGGGACATTCTTCTTCTTGAATCATTTCTCAATGATGATCCATCATTACCCCCTCCCACTCAAGGAAATTTTTTGCTCCGAATATTCGAAAAAGAAAACTCAAAGTTTATGAAGCTAAAAATGATAAATCTTCAATTGATGAACCTCCCAAGGTCGAACTCAAGGACTTACCTCCTCATCTTGAATACGCATTTTTGGAAGGTGACAACAAGTTGCCCGTCATTATTGCTAAAGACTTGAGTGTCGAGGAAAAAGCCGATCTCATAAAGGTTTTGAAGTCACATAAGCGAGCCATCGCTTGGAAACTCTCCGACATCAAGGGTATTAACCCGGAATGTTGTACTCACAAGATTCTTATTGGAAGAGACCTCTTAAGCATATGGTCGCGTATAAGCACTACAAACGATGGTTAACACCAAAGACGGGTGATGAATCCAAAAATCCATGATGTCAATAAAAAGGAGGTGAAAAAACTTCTTGAAGCCAGTATTATATTAATTACCCAATCATCCGGATATGTCCTTGGGTAAGCCCCGTACATTGCGTACCAAAAAAGGTTGGCTTTACCGTTGTTGAAAATGATGAAAACGAGGTATAATCTCCTTACGTCGGCATTGGTTAAGGGATGGCGTTTGTAGGCAGGTTCACTACCGAAAGTTAATTGAAAGCACACCTGTAAATACCAAACTTATCCATTGTTCGCTTTATGGAATCAAATGCTCGTGAGATTAGCAGAAAACGAGTAGGACTATTGGTTTTCTCGATGGTGTTTCGGTTAGCTGTCAATTTCCATCGAACCTTCCTATGATCAGTAAAGACCAACATTTCACGTGTTACTTACGGAACTTTCACATACCGTCGCATGCTTTTGGCTTGAATGCAATGCTTCGGGCACGTTCAAGGTGTTGATGGCTATCTTGCATGATATGATCGAAAAAACGATCGGAAGTCTTCAAAGGACGGACTTTTCGGTCTTTGGGAATTCATTTGGAAATTGCCTCTCTCATGTAGACAAGATGCTCAAAAGGTGTGAAGACACCAATCTTTGTCTAAATTAGGAAAAGAGTCATTTTATGGTAAAAAGGAGGCATTGTCCTTGCACAACCCTTAAGATTTGCCATAAAATGGGATTGAGGTCGTATAAAAAGCTAAATTTCGATTGATTGCCTAAGTTACCTCATCTCACCACCGTCAGGGTGGTTCAGAGTGTTCTCGGGCAGGCCGGGTGTGCGACCGCACGGATCATTAAGGATTTTTTCTAAAATTGTCCCGACCAATGACTCATCTTCTTGAGAAGAATACTCCGTTCATCTTCTCCAATGAATGTATTCAAGCTTTTGAAACGTTAAAGAAAAAACTTACCGAAGCTCCAATCTTGATTGCCCCAGACTGGGACTTACCCTTTGAGCTTATGTGCGATGCAAGCGACTTTGCCATAGGTGCAGTCTTGGGGAAACGTCATGAAAATCATTTTAGGCCTATACACTATGCTAGTAAAACAATGAAGAGGCGGAATCGCATTACACCACGACGGAGAAAGAAATGCTAGCCGTGGTGTATGCCTTCGAAAAATTCCGGTCTTACCTCATCTTGAAGAAAAGCATAGTGTATTGGATCACTCCGCCTTCAAATATCTATTTGCTAAAAAAAGATTCCAAAGCGAGATTGCTACGGTTGGGGTTATAAATCCTTCAAGAGTTCAGATTCAAAGTAATTGAACAACAAAAGGAGCGAGATTCTCGGGTCAACCCGATCATCTTTCCCGAATTAGAAAATCCTTATGATAAATGGGCTCCGACCCAAAGGATGATAATGATAAGTTTCCCCTTAGACACTTATATGGTGATTTTTGCTGAGGTGACACAAGTACCCCGTGGTTTGCCGATTATGCAAATTACTACGCGGGGAATTTCATTGTTAAAGGGATGTCGTCCCAATAATATGAACAAGTTTGTCAAGGCATGTTTAAACACTACTTTTTGGGATGACCCCACTATGTGTTCAAACTATGTGAGGATCAAGTTGAATCCGGCGGTGTGTTCGGGACCAAGGAAGATATTGATTATCCTCATAGCTTTCCATAGTGGGACCCACTTGGGGGACATTACAGTGCCAACTACCACCGCCAAAAAGTTTTTGACTCAGGATTCTATTGGCCACAATTTACCCGAGTATGCCCATGCCTTGGTCACCCGATGTGACACATTGTCAGCGTTCAAGGAAAAATTTCGCAAGTGATGAATGCCTTATAATTAATCCAGTTTGTGAATGAATTGAAAAATTCTTTAACGTGTGGGGCATTCGCGATTTCATGGGGTCAGTTTCCCGTATTCAAGGTGGGACAAATATATACTCGTGGCTGTACGATTACTTGTCAAATTGGTTGAAGCGAAAGCCCCTCCCCACAACGATGCCGAGTTGTTTGCAAATTTCTTAAATCTCTCTTGCCCCTATTCGGGTTGCCCCTAGTGCTATTCATATGTAGAATCGCGGGAACCCATTTTTGCAAATGACCAGTTGGCAAAGGTCATGCTTAAAATATGAGTCATTCACGTTCTCTCCACCGCGTATCACCCACAATACAAAGTGGGCAAGATGAGGTATCAATCGTGGCTTGAAATGAATTCTTTGATAAGGGACCTGCTGGGCAGAGACCGTGCAATCTTTGGTCGGATAAAATAGTTGATTCACTTTGGGCCTTCCGTTACCGCTTACCAAAACACTCATAGGGTGTACTCCATACAAGACTCGTGTACGAAGGGCAGGGATACTACCAATCATGCTCAAGACAAGTTACTGGGCCTAGATGATGCTAACTTTGACCTTGAGACCCGCGATGCGATCACCGTAAAGTTCAAATCAATGAACTAAATGGAACCTTCGTGATCATGCCTATGAGAACGCTTTGATCTATAAAGAGAAAACACAAGAGGATATCCATGACTCAAAAGATAAAAAACCGTGTTTTCAAACGGCGGTGATCATTGTCCTCCTCTTTAAACTCTTGATATTAAAGATATTTCTAGGTCAAGTTGAAATCCCTGGTTGGTCTGGGACCGTTACCATTACCCAAGTACTTTCATATGGCACGTTGAGTTATCCCAAAAACTCCCGGGCCAAATTTCAAGGGTGGATCGGTCATCGAATTAAGCACTCTTTGGTAGGGTGTACCAAAAATTTGGTTGTCCCGGTTCTCAAACCTTCCCCAAGGACACATGAATTCAGGGATTGGGTCAAGCATTAGTGACCCTAAACAAGGCTTCGTGGGAGGCTACCCCATGCTTCATCCGTACTTTATTATTATAGTAATGAATAAGTTTTTTTGTTGTGAGAGGCTCACCTCTTCCATTCTCGTTTGCTTGTACTTTTGTTGTATGTCCAGGATTGCCTGGATTTTTGAAGCCTCTCGTGCTCGCTGTTTTGTCCTTCGATCACTCGAGCTTCAAATCCTCAGCTTTATTTTGGGAATCCGATATCCAAATCTTATCGACTAACGTTAATCTTTAAGCATACTTAATAAACGGCTTAGGATTTACGTAGAGACCATTCCTAAAACATTGTGGACAATGTTTATTTCTAGTATGGGGGGATCTATCGATTTAATTGTGCCTGCAGTCGTTGTTTTCACGTAATCCCGTTTTTACCACCAAAATACCAAAAAAAAAAGAAAATAAGTGTTTTGTCACAATTTTGACTTTCCTACTGGGTAGAATAAGAATAAATTTTGACTCGATCGAGCGTGTTGAGCTCTAGCTTGTTCCTTAACTTTTAGACCTAGTCAACCATATTGAATACCATAATTAAGTATTCAATATGTTTCTGACTATGTGGTCAACATTAATCAAATGTATTCAATACTTTCCATAATCAATTATAACTCCTCAATCAACATTAATGTCTTTCCATCAACATTAATGTCTTCAATCAACATAAAGTCTTCAACCATAATGTCTTCAATCATCATTAATGTCTTCAATCAACATTAATGTCTCTAGTTGAAACTTCTCTTTTATCTCTTGACTAAGTACATTAATTATTTAACAGATTAAGAAGACTTTTAATTCTCCCAACAATCCCTCCCCTAAACTTGATATTCCATCTTGAATTTTAAATTTTTCATCAAGTTTCTTCATTAAAAGCTTCTTAATCTCCAGGAGGATGCTTCCAAACACTTCTTTACATCGATAAGTTATTTATGATTAATTTAATGAATCAAGGGTAAATCTTCAACACAACAATAAATCTGTTATCTCCCTGTTTGGATGCATCATCGACCAAGGCAAGTCTTATCACCAGAGGACTTTTACTCTTGCAGTCAAACCAACTTTGTATAGTCTTTTCACCTTATGAGTTCTTGACCTGCTTCTTTTCAAGCTTGCAAAATCACTTTGTTGAGAGGTCTTTGTATTCTCCAAATCAAGAACCATGGTAAGAAAATTGGTACAAAGAATCATCAATTCAATAAGTTCAAAACTATCCTCATCACTTTGAAGTGAATCACAGAAATGTATAGTTTTTGGCAAACTACCAGCCATAAACGGATTTGATGATTCTTACGGTTGCGTTATGCCCTGAATAAGCAATTCTATTATAAAAATAAAACATGGTGAATTGATAACCATATAATTTTGGGCAAACTATCAGCCATCTACGGATTTGAGAAGTCTTTACTAAGAGCCGTTTGCTTTGGACTAGCCAACTCTTAACTGTGAAGTATGATAAGTTGAGAACCATATAGTTTTTAGCAAACTATCAGCTATCAAAGGATTTTGAGAATTCTTTACCAATTCCATTTTGCACGGAATATCCATACTGTAGTGTCGGTTAGACATGGTGAATTGATTACCATTTGTCGTGTTGAAATGAAACCAACACCTGAAAATTATCCAATCCCTTGTAGCTTGCCAATTCCCAAAACCACTATCCATAGATCAGGCTAAGAATAAACTATAAAAAAAATCCTCCCCTCAAATGTAGCTAGGGATTTACCATACCAATGTTGACCACCAAAAAGAAATAGTTTCTCGTAGGGACCAGGCCTTTACATGCTTGTGTCTGCCTTGTGGTCCTTTAACATTATGATATCGGCCAACGCTAGCGGTACAAACTAGATATATCAGACAAAACAAACGGTACAAACTGAGCAACTCGAGCGGTATTAACCAAACTGCCATTTAGCGACGCTTTTTCTGTCCTAAAACTGTTACAAAACTATCACTGACCTACTGTATGTGACAAAATGTCTGTCACTAAACCGTCACTAGGCTGTCACAGATTTCATGTCTCCTTCCTCCCATTATATTAGTGACACTTTGTTCATTGTTGATCTATTGCAAATGTGTTACAAAGCTGTTGCTGAACCGTTGCTAATGTGGTTCTCCTTCCTCCCAAGCCAGTAGTGACACTTTTTTTTGTTGCAAGGTTGTTGCTAAACTCTTACTATTCTGGCAGTATTAAAAACTTACGAGCAGTATTAATAGAACAAAAGCAGTATTAACTCGTTACGGATAGCAGTATTAAAATCATGGAACAGCAGCACTTACAAACAACAAGTATCATTAATAATTTTGATGTATTATTGTTGCATAACACGAACGGCCAGCAGAATACATCAAGCCAAATAATATTCGTAACATCCATAGCAGGCCCAAATAAAACAAATTTGTTGCTCCTTTTAAACCACGAATATCACGTCAATTGTATGGAATTATAATCCCTAAAAACCAGTAGACAACTTCCATACCCACGACACATCTTTTTTATCTCACTCATAAACACAAACACGATCATCACCACGTGAATTCCATATCAGATACATCCCTTAAATTAGGGATGCGTTTTTCATGCTACGATCATTACCAGTATCTTCGTTTAGATCAATACATCTCTATCAACGTGACCCTAATAATCTCCACGAAACATTGAAAACCCTAAAAATCAAAGAATACGATCCCTATCATCTAGGGTTTTCATGTTCTTATCAGACTTCTGTAATAAAATCCTTAGAAGCATTCGTTGCATTAAAAAGATCCAGACATATAAGCTGCAACGAATCAGATGTACAATAGCCTTAACACGTATGTAATTAGGGTTTTGTAATGATCATGTGAAGCCCTAATCAACAAACCACGATGATCATGAACCAACACCATAAACATACAAAGAATTATCAATTTTCTCTTGTGGTTTAGGAGTATAATCTCCATATAATGGATGTGGAACTCCTTTGAAATAATTAGTCTTTGAAAATCTACTGTATAAAGGTTTGTTAAGAAAATCTTCTTATGTACACTTAAACATAGTATGATTCATTTCTTCCTCATAGCTTAAAACCTCATTGTTTGATTGTATTTCATATCCTAAGCCAACTTTACTATTTGAAGTCATACCTAAATCAACTAATTTCTAAAGGTTTTTAGAAGAATTTTTCCATGAATCTACTATTTTCTGCAATTGTTCCTTTTCTTTTACAGCTTTCATTCCTATTCTCCTATATTTTTTAAGCTTTTCATCTTTTGCATATATTTCATTTGCTTGAAATGTAAGCTGTTCATTTAGAGATAATTGCTGCTTTTGAAAAGTAACAACTTGAGCTTCTAATTTCTTAACAGCTAGAGTATAGGCAAGTATTTTTGCTTCTTGTTCACCTAACTGATTCGTTTGTTCATCACACAGTGTTTTAAGCTTATTATATGAATCAATGCAAGTTTTAGAACATAATGATACCTCATTATTTGAGCTGATTGCCATGAGTGCATGATTTGTCTCTTCTTCCTCTACTGTATGTTCTCCCCAATTGACAACACCATCATCCATAGTCAGCAAACAGTTCTGATTCTGCTCTTTCTTTCCAGCTCCTTGATCTTGATAAAAAGAGTCTCTCTTCTTTCCATCATTTGTCCCCTTGGATGGGCATTCTCTAGCAAAATGACCAGTGTTGTGACATTTGAAACATTCAAGCTTCTTTTTGTCAAAACCAACAGGTTTGTTTCCATCAATCCGGACTCTCCTTCCAGTCTTTTTGTAGAACTTCTTCATTCGAATAGCAATCATTGCTATCTGCCAGTTTATGTCCATCTCTTCAATGTCCACATCATCAATCTGTTCTAGGTCTTCATGAAGCAAGTCCAAATCTTCAGATTGTTTGGCAAAGAGTGAATAAATAACTTCATCAGCAAAACCAGCAGGAACTTCTCTTTCTTGAATATTGTTTGAAGAAGTAGGAGTACAAGTACTGTAGGCACCAGTATGACCAGACTTAACCTTGTTAGTGCTGCTCTTGCTGTGTGAAACAAAAGCAACATTTTGAGCACTTGCAGATGATTTTGAGGTACTTGTGAGTTCCTGCTCAAAAACCCTAAGGTTATTATACAAGTCATCAATGGATAAAGTGTCAACATCTGGTTTGGTTCTCATAGTCATTGCCAGATTTGACCAAGCTGGGGGCAAAGATCTGAGAAACTTGTGATTTGCATCCTTAGTGGATACTTCAGCACCATGAGCTTCCAACTGTGAGAGTAGTTGTTGGAATCTGTCATATCCCTTTTCTAACCCTTCTGAACTTGATATAGTAAATGCTTCAAACTGTTGTTTTAAAACAGCTTTCTGCATCTTCTTTGAATTTGCATTGCCACCAAACCTAGTCCTTATGACTTCCCAAATTTCTTTTGCATCGTCCATTCTATGAAATCTTCTTAGATGTTCGTTGGGAATGGCCATAAGTAAGATGGTTCTTGCCTTCCTTTCCTTTTCAATAGCATGAATTTCTGCATCAGATACTGGTGGAAGTACTCTAACAACACCATCTTTTCCAGTTGAGATTCTCTTCTTGGAATTTCCATTCTGAATTACCTTCCAAACATTATTGTTAATATATTCAAGGTAATGCTCCATCTCCATGGCCCATATATCATACTCCTCCTTCTTCAGAATTAGGAGTTTGATATTTGAGATAGTGGTTGTTGTAGGAATGAGTTGTTGTTGTTGTTGTTTTGGTTTATTGGTTGTAGTACCATTATCTGATGCATCTTCATGGTATGATGCTTCATCATTACTAAGATGTTGAGAGAAATCACCATTAGCAGGTTGAGACATTTTTCTAGATCTGAAAGTGATTGTTTGTGTTCTTGTAATTCTTCTTACTTAGAGTCCCTCTAGAAGCTCTGATACCACTTGTAGGTCCAAAGTCTTGGATCTGTTTAGCCTTTTGTAAGACAATAGCTAACTTAAATAAATCCAAATCAACTATATGAGAGACAATAACTATGAATACTATGTGCTAATGCGGAATCTTAACACAAGTACTAAGAAGAACACAATGTAAAACTTTTCTATTTTCTATTGATTTCTATTAGGGTTCTGTCTCTACCACTATGCCGTAGGGTTCCTTTTATACACCAAGGAAACCCTAATGGGCTTTACAAACGCATAAAAGGATAATGCATATCCTTTCCTAAGATATCTCTAAGATAACTATTATAACTATTATGTTACATAAACAGACTTAACTAGACAAGGCCAGTACTAACTATAGTACTGCCAGACTTAACTTAGTACTGGCAGACTTAACTATGTCTACCAGACTTAACTCTATAACTACCAGACTTAAGTTTGTTTACAATAATTCCTAACACTTACACATGGAACTTGTATAGGAATCAAGCATAACAGGTTTACCGATGAAAGTAGCAATTAGACTAATACCATCCTCTTCAAATACTTGAAGAGGTACATCATGCAATTTAACCCATATAGGAATACGAGTCAATTCTTCTTTAAGCAATCTTGTATCTGTTGACCATTTCTTGAGAATGATTAGATATTTACGGATCAACCAAGGTCCACCTTCCAAAACATCTTCTAAACCAGCCCGAGACTTGAACTTAAAGAAAAAAAAAGCCTTTGGAGTTCATCATGATCCTTTTCAACCCATGTTTCCCCCAGTTATTTCTAGCATAGTATTTTACAACCGGATACGCCATTCTCTTTCCAATAAAGTAACCATAGAGCGTATGTTCAAAGCGAGTACTAACATTTTCGACTACTTTACGAGGAATAGAGATGTTTAGACCATTAAACACATGGTCAGCCACCAATGGACGAAAATTCAAATTGACTTTAGGTTGGTCCTTAGCATTTTCACCCGCGGCTCCAGCATAGGATGTTGGCTTTGTAATAATGTCCAACGATTTGATAATAGGGTCATTAGGTGAAACCTTACTAGACATACCCTGAAATGGCATCCAGTAATCAAAGATAGCTTCCATAACTTCATCACGTCTTTCCTCAGTCAATTGAGACAAAAACTCCTCGTACTTACCCATCTCAATATCCCTAGTAAGATTGTCAAAATCTGCCATGGTTTTAAATGGCACACCAAAAAATTCAGCAATATTGATTTTATCCGAGGCAATAGGTATGAAACTTAGACATTCACACGAGACGTTCCTAGCCATAGTCGTGATTTGATAAACAGAATTAAGACTAGGGTATTCTAAGACCCTAGATGGTTGTGTTTCCATGGTAAAAACATCACCATACTTTCCATGACTTGAATTCAAGGATGAACCCATAACATGGGAACTATGTGAAGCACCATAAACAAAAAGAGTATCCATCTTTTTAGCATACTCAGAATTAATATTGGCAATCGAATTCACATTATCATTACCTGCTCCATCATCTAGGTTAACCCTAGTAACAGTACCTTCTTCACCAAGGCTAGTAGAGTAATCCATTGTTGCAGCAACCGCTTTAATTGAATTATAATCCGATACCAAATTAGGGTCTCATAAAACCCTAGCTGGCATCCTTAGCTGTGTAACACCAGCGTTTGTTGTTCCAGGACCTTTCATTCGATGTACTCATTCCCCAACCTCCCCCATCTTATTGCTAACCTTCTCCATGAAACCAGAATAAACCAAACACGAAGAGACAACGTCTAAATCTTCAATTACGCAAAACCCTGGCAGCACTAGGGTTTAAATTATAAGCACACAGAATCTAACCAGTCTCCATTAAGCGATCGATAATAGATATGAGTATGATATGATCGATCCAAAATAGAAAATAAAAAACCCTAACTTAGCTGTTAAATAAATCCTTTAGACGCGAAACCCTAAAGCTGTAAAACAACCAGAATCTAGAAAAACGTTATGTTATAGCAACTTAAATCAGAGATTGAAGAGCAGTAACCCAAACGATTTAATGATTTGATAGCAGAATAGGATTAAGGATCGAATCAAAAAGAAAATAAGAGATCGCCGTTTTTAGCCGCCATTAGGGTTTTGGGAGGTTTTTTTTTTGCTGAGATTAAAGCTTAAAGTCATGAAAAAATATATAAACCTGCCATGGCTACAGACCTAATAGGTTGCCTAGCCAAGCTACAAACGTTCATAACTTCAACCGAATCTGGTCATATTGATCATAACCTCTTATAGTCAACACATGTAGTGATACTGATAAAGGCACAACAATCAAACACTTCTTTAAGAAATCAGTAACATCCGACTATAGGATAAGGATTTTGTTACTAACACGTATGCCTGGTTAAAATTCATTTTCTCTACTTATCAAGCATGCGTGATAGTGGCAAAACTCATACCACAATCCAACGATAATTTTTGCGTTTAAGCAATCAGTCAACACAAAACAAAATTTAATTTCAACATCAAAATCATTGTTGTCGACTGATCATTTGAACGCGGAGTTGGTCATTAGAGATGGAAACCTCATTATTTAACCAAAGACGCAGAAATACATTAAAAATATTATAACACTACCAGAGGGATTAATGAGAGTATGATATCTAAGCTTCGGAAGGTATTCGATCCGTATGTAAACAGATAAAATTTACATCAAGTATCAGGCTCAGATTAAAGACTAAGAATAAAAAAAAGTGGACATTTGTGATGGCTGCAAATCTGTAACACCCTAATTTTTATAAGGTTTAATTATAGACTTTTATATTGATAATAGAATATAAGAAAAGTCTTTTCGTTAATTTTTATTAGAAATAAGGACCATGTGTGGAAAATAGTTAACAAAAAGGGCTAACGATGCAAAGGACTTAACGACAGGGACAAACGGTGTAAAATACTCATTATGGACATGAAATTACAATTGTACCCTTAGGCTTAGATAACTTAAAATCCATGAAATTGCTATAACAAACACACGTGTATATGTGTGTTGTCCCATACGTGTTGTGTAGAGGTGGCAAATCATACACATGTGTCCAAACTTGGGCTATTTGGACCCTTTTTTTTAACATCATGGGTCAAATGGGTATTGTCTTTTATTCTAACCTGGCTATTTGAACAACACAATAGCTTTGGATTAAATAAGTGGGTATAATGGGCGAGATATGTGATGGGTGTGTTTTTGCCCATTGGTTAAACTTGGGTCTAATTGAGTCTCCCTTAATATTATAGATCGGTCTAGTTGGTTTTCATCCATTTTTTTACGTTTTTGTACGTTATTATATGTTTCGTCAGTTTTATACGTTTTCATCTGTTTTAGTACGTTTAATCCGTTTTTCTACGTTTTCGTCAGTCTTTTTACGTTTTCGTCCGATTTTTTACGTTTTCGCCAGTCTTTTTACGTTTTTGTCAGTCTTTTTACATTTTCGTCCAATTTTTTATGTTTTCGTCAGTCTTTTTAGGTTTTCGTCCGTTTTTACGTTTTCGTCAGTCTTTTTATGTTTTCGTGAGTCTTTTTACGTTTTCGTGAGTCTTTTTACGTTTTCGTCCGATGTTTTACGTTTCCGTCAGTCTTTTTACATTTTTGTTCGTTTTTTACGTTTTCATATTCTTCGTACGTTTTCGTCCCTTTTTTGCGTTTTCGTCCGATTTTTTTACATTATTGTATGTTTTCATACGATTTTAACCATTTTTTACGTTTTCGTCAGTCTTTTTACGTTTTCGTCAGTCTTTTGACGTTTTCTTATGATTTTTTACGTTTTCGTCCTGATGCGCAGAATCATTTGGCTTCTTACTCTATTGATGCGTAGCTGTTGGATAGCTTTGGGGCCTTATGTGTTGTTAGGTGGTATTTTCCTATTGGTGTTCTTGTTACTGTATTTAGATAGTTGGTCGTTTTGTGGCCTGTCGTACACGGCTTAGTGGTTGTTCAAGCGTTTTCTTGAGGTTAATGAGGTTTTTCAGCCACATTCCATTGTACTTAACTTTTTTTTTGTCATATATTTTACCGGGACGGGGAACTTCCCCTTTACAAAGAAAAAATAGACGAACACGTAAAGAAACGTATGATAACGGACGAAAGCGTCAGGAAACGTACAAAACGCAAGAAAACAAACGAAACGTAAAAAAACTGACGAAAACATAAGAAAAAGAATGAAAAAGTACAAAAACGGACAAAAAAGTAAAAAAGACTGACGAAAACGTAAAAAAAAGGTTAAAATCGTATGAAAATGTAAAAAACGTAAAAAAACGGACGAAAACGTAAGGAAACAGACGAAAACGTAAAAATTGGACGAATACGTAAAAAAACGTAAAATACGGACGAAAACGTTAAAAGGCTTACGAAGACGTAAAAAATCGGACGAAAACGTAAAAAGACTGACGAACACGTACAAATATTGACAAAAACGTAAAAAGACTGACGAAACGTAAGAAAACGGTTTAAATCGTATGAAAACGTACAAAAACCTAAAAAACGGACGAAAACGCAAGAAAACGAGCGAAAACGTGCGAACGCGAGCGAAAACGTAAAAAAACGTTCAAAACGTAAAAAGACGTACAAGAACGAAAAAATGAAGAAAAACGTGTGAAAACATTCATAAACGTAAAAAAAATGTACAAAAGCGTATAAAATGGGATAAAAACATTTGAAAGCGTATAAAACAAAAATTTGGACTCTTTGCCCATTTGACCCGAGACCGTTTGACCTGTACCCGTTTGGCCCGCGTCCGTTTGACCCAAGTTTTAAAAATCACCCGTTTGACCCGTTACCAGAACCCGCCCAGCCCGCCTGTTTTGCCACCTCTAGTGTTGTGCCATGATTTAAAAGGAGGGAAGATTAGTTATCACCTCCATTGTGCTAGAATTCTTCCAGGGAGATTCAAGGGTTACCAAGGTTAAGTAAAGGGGATTATTGATGTCATGAGGATGTTAGAAAAGAATTCAAGTTATTATCCATGTCCCTTATCATGGTAAGATCATCAAGTAATAGTTTTCAAGATAAGAATTTGTATGATAAATTAGGGATTTATGCTAAGTTGATGATTAGATTAACCCTAGTCTTGAATTATAGGAAATTATGATTTAGATAATCATGTTATGTTAAAATTAAGTTAAAAATCAAGTTGTTGAATCATGGTTAAAAGATTGGCAAGAATTCAAGAAATTGTTAGAAGTTATGAATGTCTATGATCAATAAAGGGTATTTGGCTAGAGCTTAATTTAGCACCTAAATAAACAAATGGCTTAAGGCCTAAAGAATAATCATTTGAGCATGTTAAATAAGCTTAGATATAAGTTTGGTAAAGATTGGGATAACTTAGTATGAGTTTTGGGTCGTTTTGGTAATGATCCAAATTGGGACAGCATAGTGTGCAGAAAATTATACCGACTTTGGAAAATCATAAAAAAATAACCGTAATTTGGTTGGGAGCATGCCTTACATATTCGGAAAGGTGAAAGAATCTATTTTTCTAGTAAAATTATTTTCAGGTCTTGAATGTAAGTTTAAATGGGTCAAAATCAGAATATTGCTGCAACCTGCAAAAATTCTGCACAAAAAGGGATTTTTGTGAAAAGTGTTTAAGTATGAAATTGGACCTTTAATGGTTAGTTAAGTTGTATAAACCATTATATGTTAGATACATAAGTTAGCAAGTTCTAATTGTACTAGCATGGTTGTATAGACCCTTCACGTAAATCTCTTTGTAACTAAAATACACATCGTGAAAAAATATATTACAAAATAGTCTCATTTCTCATGTTTCCCATTCAAAAATAATGGATTAAGCATGATTGTCCGCGAGATGCTGCGGGACGTAATTTTTCGCGAATCCGTTTCGAATGAATATTGAGTGGAAATCTGTTCAAGCGTTGTGGCGGGGCTGACTTGTATGCAACACAGGTTTTTTATTTCGCTGGCCATTTTTCTAATTGTAATATTAAACTTCAACAATTTCTATAAAATCGTACGTATGTCAAAAGCATTGCAATATTTGGCTCGTTTTATTCGCAATTTGAAGATCTTTCCGCGGGTATTTTTTGATCTGAATGAATCGGTAGATATGTGTTATATATTTGATAAATAAAGTTTATTATATTAAAAAGTCGTAAATGGTTAAAAGTTGAGGGTACGTTTTGTAAATTTTCTTTTTTTGTTCTATTTATATTAAACTTCAACATTTTTCATAAAATCGTGCGTGGGTCGGAAGCATTGCAATATTAGGCTCGTTTTGTTCCCAATTCAAAGATTTTTTCGCGGGTATTTTTCGATTTTAATAAGTCGGTAGATATGTTGTATATATTTGATAAATAAAGTTTATTATGTAAAAAAGTCGTAAATAGCTAAAAGTTGAGGATCCGTTATGTAAATTTTCTTTTTTTAATTCTATTTTGGGCCGGAAAAGTTTTTTTTTTAAGTTGGGCCGCTATTTGGAAAAAGGTTTTTTGCCGGCGTAAAACGACGTCGTTTTATTCTATTCTTAGTATATACATATATATATATATATATATATATATATATATATATATATATATATATATATACTTCCTTCGTCCCATTTTATTGTCTACATTTCCTTTTTGGGATGTCTCAATTTAATTGTCCACTACTAAAAATAGATAAGGAAGTTTGGTAAAGTTTACTATATTACCCTTGTTTGAAATTATTATTACAAACTTTAAAGAAGACTTTAATTAATTAGCTAAGGGTAAAACTGTCATTCTATCAAAAAGTAAGAAAGAGAAAACAGTAATAAATGCACTTTTCTTAAACTGTTGTTTTTTGTCGGGGGACAATAATTTTAGGACGGAGGGAGTATATATATATATATATAAAGAAAGAGGAGCGGTGTGAAGAATCCAGAATGAGTGAGGTAACTGGGTTGGGGAATATGTGTTATCAAAACTTCTAAAGTAGTTTGGATCTTTTAGTTTGTAAATGTGGCACGAGCAATTTTTTTTAATAAGCGAAAATTGAAAATCAACATACACAAACGAAGTAGCCCATTAGGTTGTGTTATTTAGCCTGGTGGAAATGGAGAACCCAACGCCAAACGACGTCGTTTCCGGCCAAATTAAAAATTGAAAATCAACTTACACAAACGAAGTAGCCTATTGGGCTGTGTTATTTAGCCTGGTGGAAATGGAAAACCCAACGCCAAACGACGCCGTTTTCGGCCAAATTGAAAATTGAAAATCAACATACACAAACGAAGTAGCCTATTAGGCTGTGTTATTTAGCCCATTGGGCAGTGTTATTTATCCTGGCGGAAATGGAAAACCCAACGCTAAACGACGTCGTTTCTGACCAAATTTGAGTACATATATAATGAAACTTTAAAACTTCCACTACAAATTTCTTCACTAATTCTTTACAATTCTTCACTTTTTTATTTTTATAAACTACCGAACAAGAAAATTTGATCAATTTTCATTTCCCATTCTCATTAAACATCCCCCAAGTGAAACCAGTAACATTTTCATTCCATTCGATCAAAAACATATACCTTTATAATTTTTTCTCAACTTTATTTAGATGCAAATAGTATTTGTTACCAAGTATTTTTGATAGAAACCTCTATTTTTTTAGAACGACTTGTTAGTTGTTAGTGGTTCAGGTCCCAGTGACATCCAATTAGGCAGTATGCCATACCCGGAATCCCGCGTGTACTTCCTTTTATTCTGCCTGAAGGGGAAAAAGTCCCAGGTGGGACTCAAACTCGAGACCTCCCCTAGCCAAACATCCCCTCCCATAGCCAAACATCCCCTCACCAAGCCCCTAAGAAATCTTGGTGTGAGCTAGATTGCATATCATATCAAATGACAGGTTATTATACAAAATTGAGTTGGGAGTCGAATAAAAAATGCATTCCAGTTCCTCACAATAGAAATTTTTGAAAAGGTGATTCATATAAAATGGTATGTTGACGCTAACACAACTTGTATGAATCACTAAGATTCAACTATCACAACTTGGATGAATCACTAAGATTCAACTATACTTACAACAATCATTAAGATCTATCTACTACACAACTTTACAAGATATACAAATGATTTACAAGTTATGATATGAATGCAATAAGATTGCAACAACACACAAAGGTGTAATACTTCTTCACTTGATGGTAGGAAGTATTCTTCTCTTGCACTTGAGAAATTAAGTTTGGATCACTTGGAAACAAAGCTTC